>JABSTT010005785.1:0-16479 GCA_013339685.2 Hyalomma asiaticum | reverse complement strand
TTGGGAGCTTGCAAACTGAAACTGATCTAGTAACGCTGGCTGCAGCATTTTAATGGAGCCGCATACTGAGGCCCGTGTACTGGGACATGTTAGTGCGCGTCAATGAACCCCAGGTGGTCGAAGTTTGCGGAGCCCTCGACAACGGCATCTCTCATAACTATCACAGTTTTAGAATGCAACACTGGCAGAAATTAATCAAACTTGTGAAATCCAGCCGCGTTGAGGGACAGCCATATCTTCTTATTTATAACAATGGTGCATGAAATGTTTCTAGAGCAACGTAAAGTAATAAATTATTGATGTAGCATTTCTCGTACCAATTAACTTCTTACCCTTAAAGGCCCGTAGCCAAAACAAAAGGGGTATACACAGGTTTTGAAGCAGTAAGATAAAAGTAATTGTTAACGAACGAGCGAAACGAGAACAAAAATGCAGCATCGGCTAATACAGCGACACTTAACAGCACTCTCTGATGGGCGATATTAGAAAAAATGACAGGTTAGTTCTTCACGAGATCTTTCTCGATCTGTGCGGGAAGAAACAGCGTTAGGAAGCTAGTTCCACAAGTTGTGTGTGGGAAAAAGGAGAAAAGAGGAACAGAAACAAGAAAGAGACATATGGCTGTGGGCGCAATGCAACACACCGAAGCTCATGTTTTCAGTGTGCTAAGGCAATGTCGTGTTTAATACAACAGAAGAGCTTTTGGTATTCATGTCTGTTTACTTGGTTAATTTTAATGCCTAACAAAACTTCAAGGAGAGGTAGTTCCTGATGACATTATTGTGATTTCGCAATTCTATGAATACATATTTAAACGCTGTTGCTTCATTGTTCTGCGCATTAACTCGGGGCACTATGTCAATTTAAAGAATGACATGCAAAGAGAGATGCACGCCGAGGTACTGGTGTCATGACTAAATGGAAACAATTGGCAAACTCTTACGTAAGTTGAAGGATGTAAACTTTAGCACAACCGATTCTGGCGAGTCTATAATGTTCCATGAAGGTAACTGGAAGCCTAAATAGTGAAACACACAATAAGAAGTGAACAGGACAGGGCTAGCACTCATTTCAAACTAAATTTCATTCTCCAACAACCGGCCGCTTAAACAATTTGCGTGGTGTCCCTGCCACGGCCGCCTCTGATGGTGCGTGAGGGCTCTTTATGCGTCCTTTCAAAAAAGAAACGAAGTGTCGTCAGAAGGGAGAAGCAATGAATGGGAAAGCAATACATGCGATAGCAATACATGATATGCTATACAATGTAAGACTAGCAGCTTTATGGGCAGTCTGAATTGTAGTAAACGTGGGCTTAGTAAATTTCAGCTAGACACAGTCTGCTCGAAAGTAGCTTCCAGGTGTTTCGCTCTCTTGCAAGCTCGCGAATATTTTGACGTTCCTATTCTGCGCATTTTGCATTTTACTTTTGTTAACTGCCGCCTTTTGTACAGCGTAGAATGCTGGCGCTAAATGTATAGCTGTTGAGCCAGTACGAATGTTGCAAAAACGAGCTAAAAGTACGATAACTTTCTCCCGATATACAAACATAGCAAGCCACTGTTTATAGATTGAAAATCTTGCCTTTAGATTTTGGGCGGGAACTGAAATTACCTACATAAATTAACAGTGCGGCAAGGAACACTGAAACATTCCCCATTTCATTACTCAGTATCCCCGACGCGTGACAAGGAACCAAACATTTAATAACTTCAATATACAACCCACAAAAAACGCCTATAGGAAACGTCTACTACAATACGCTAGAGTGAAGGTTTGGAATGGTATACCACATTATATAAAGACTATCCTGAACTTGTCGCGATCGCTAAAAATTGCTACTTTAAAGTAATTTTCCCTGTTTCTTGAGCTGACAGGTATTTTGGGTTGTCACCCGCTAACCATGTACACATGGGGTTTGGTCTTTCTCTTTTTGTGTGTGTATTGTGTGCTTTCATTGCAAAATGCTGCAGTCACTTAGTTTCCGTTATTAAGGCATTTAGAAGAAATATTACTGATACTTGTTACTCCAAGTTTCATTTTGCAGGTGGTGAAGCTCTATTATCAAAGTTATTTGTGTTCACTACAAATTATGTTTCTTTTATTGCTTTGCTTACTCTAATTTATATTGACTCCTGTTAGTAGTAAGACGTTATTTCTTGCATGCCAATATCTAAGTTCATTTTCTACTGTTCACTTTTATTACAATTATTACAGTTTGCGTTATGTATATTTCGAAATGGGACGCGCACTAGCCTTTGGCTATGGGACCATTCAGTTTGTGCGTACTCTGCAAAATATGTGTGCAATAAAGTATATTCCTTCGTTCATTCATTCATTCATTCATTCATTCATTCATTCATTCATTCATTCCAGTAAGCGTGCAGTTACTTATAGTCGTCTTCACACCGCGCGTCCACACTAAGCGGCGTGCACTTTGCACCATCTGCAAACTTTGCCCAGCACAGCGGTATCAAACGAGCGCGCTCCTTCCTGCGCTTGTAGACGCATTCCCCTGAGCGCTAGGTTGCGAGGGGCATCGTATATATGAGACACGTCTGGAACGGAGCACATGACGAAGTTGCTGCCGAGATAGCGCACGCGCCAGCGATGGCGACCCCGCAAAGTACGCAATGGCTGCTCGAGCGAGAACCCCTCCCCCAATGGGTGGGGTGTTTCCAACCCGCTTTGACACCGGATACCATTCCAAACCTTCACTCTAGCGTATTGTAGTAGACGTTTCCTATAGGCGTTTTTTTGTGGGTTGTATATTGAAGTTATTAAATGTTTGGTTCCTTGTCACGCGTCGGGGATACTGAGTAATGAAATGGGGAATGTTTCAGTGTTCCTTGCCGCACTGTTAATTTATGTAGGTAATTTCAGTTCCCGCCCAAAATCTAAAGGCAAGATTTTCAATCTATAAACAGTGGCTTGCTATGTTTGTATATCGGGAGAAAGTTATCGTACTTTTAGCTCGTTTTTGCAACATTCGTACTGGCTCAACAGCTATACATTTAGCGCCAGCATTCTACGCTGTACAAAAGGCGGCAGTTAACAAAAGTAAAATGCAAAATGCGCAGAATAGGAACGTCAAAATATTCGCGAGCTTGCAAGAGAGCGAAACACCTGGAAGCTACTTTCGAGCAGACTGTGTCTAGCTGAAATTTACTAAGCCCACGTTACTACAATTCAGACTGCCCGCAAAGTACGCAATGGTGCTTCGAGCGAGAACCCCTCCCCCAATTGGTTGGGTGTTTCCACCGCTTTGACACAGGCCTCACGAGCCGGGGGATGTTATCACACGCGCTCTCCGTGGAACGGGGACTCGTTTGATCTCTGCTTCAGCCGTGTTCGGCGGCTCCGCTCACGTGTTTTCACCCGCGGGTAGAAGGTACGATGCGCGGGGGTTATCATTTTGCTATTTTTTATGGGATATGGCGGCAATGGCGACGGTAAAACCCGTCGAGACTGTCCATATATTTGCGATCACAAGGAGCTGTTTTTTTTGGAAGGGCGGGATTTAGTGAACTGGTGAACATATGGCCTTATGGGTACTATACCATTTGGTAAAAACCTGGTCTAATACGTTCTCCGGTTATTCGAATGATGGCGTACGTTGTTTGATGAGCACTCCTCAACAGGATTACTCAAATATTCTGTTACATCCGACAACTAGATGATTTCCCTCCTCGGATAAAGTGTTGAGAATGCCTGTGCATGCTTTGATGGTCAGATGAAAAGGCGGTGATGCCTAAAACTTGAAGAAATACCACCAAGTGCTAAGAGAATACGTCGAATTTTCGTTACCAAAACAATGTAAGAGTATTTAATAGGCGCCTTAGACAAAAGCCCTCACAATCTACAGCTCCGTGGATTAGGGAGACCGTCCGAAGGAACGCCAGTGGCCGAAAGCAGGTGCGTTTAGGACCTTCCGCCTCGCAATTCCTGCAATCTATCTGAAGCAGCGCTAAAGGCCACAGGATATGTGGACTCAAAATCACAAGTGGGCAACATCGGAAGCTCGTTGCTATGTGGCAACCAAAATTATGTTTGCTCTGAAAGTATTATGTACATAACGAGGCCTTTTTAATCTTTCCAGGAAACTTGTAGAAGGTTTTCTTCGAAATATAAATGGCAAAAAAAAACTTTAGCTTCGGTATGTCCCCAAGAAAGTTCCCGGAAGAGCGAGTTCTATAACATTAACACAAATAATTTATTTTCTAAATTATTCCTAATCAAAGGTGAGAAACGACCATTTTACTTACGCATGCGATAGCTCGTGTGCGATAACCAATGGCGTTGTGGGAGCTACATCTGATACAATTATTACCTTATGCTCAGTGCAGGCTGAGCCTTTCACTGCGATTCCTGTGTTGATGAAAGAGGGGACTCGTCAAATGTAACGAAATTAGCTTACTACTCCTTTGAAGTGCGACAAAATTAGATAGTTTTTTTTCTTTGGTTATAGACGTGCACTTCAAAGTAACAGTTTCCCCACAGTTTGGTTGTGTTTATGTGCCGTGTTCTGTCAAATGAGATATCAAACATTAACCCTTCGGCGGTCTATTCCACTGTGATTGTTTTAGTTGCTTACAGAGAAAACCTGGACTTCTTGTTATGTATCCGACGTGTGACGCTACTTATCCTTAGAGAATATCGCCAATTCAAATGTTTTGTTCGTTTCATAGGCCACTCCTTTAAATAAGCTTGTTACGTCATGACGATGTCTATGCAGTAGAGAAAAATCTCTCAGCCCTGACGTAAACATTATTCTGGTGTGTGGTTCGCACCGTGGAACTACTACTTTCCGGGGCTCTAGTTATGTCACTGGACCAGAACCGGTTCGATGGTTTCCCATCCATTCTCTTGCGTGGGATTATGGCCATCTTTAATGGTTTAAATGTTCTTGTGTGCTATAGGTTTCTCCGGAACCACTTTGTCTTATTCAGTGCTCCAGTTGAACTTGAGTAATATTTAAGCCTCACCCTGCCCTTCACTATGTTTTAGGTAGCTCGCTTGTTCCAGCGCTTTCTAAGGTTCCATCCACGGCCCAGGGGAATCTTTTGTTGAAGTGAAAGGCGTAATTTTTCCGAATTACTTGTCTATTATCTTGCGTTTATTTGGATGACGACGATTTTAGTCCCTCGTGATGGGCTCTTATTGTACTGACAATAATCACAGCTAGTTTTTCACATTTCCGGAAGCTCGAGAGATGTCGCTCTGATAGGCTCGAGGACGAATGCAACACCTTCGGCTAGGGTGTTCGCATTTCGACGGAGGTGGGGGTGGGGCGGAGTGCATACGTTCTTATATGGAGAATACTGGGACGCACTGGGGTACTTCCAATTGTGAATATTATTCTGCTCACTCCATTGCGGCTGCACCATAATAGTATCGTCGTTTTAGTACGTAACACCCATGCGATTCTCATGAGGAATGCAATCGCAAAGGAAGGGAAGCCGGAAACTAAGCAGATGTCTAGCGTTTGCCAATATAAAATTTTATTGGCGATACAATTCATTTCAACAGTCGCGAGGGAAACAGTAGTGAGGCATCAGCTAAGAGGCATTCGTGAGGTCCGGGGTTTCGGCACCAAAAACGACGTGGGAAAGTCCTTTCAGTAGCCTTTATTGGTCCTGAGCGCGATGCCGCCCGAACATGGCGTGCAAGAACAAACCCAGGCACATAAGCTATATACCCACTATAGTCCCCTAGTTCATCGTCGCCATCAACGCGCCGCGCACAAGATTCAACACCGTGCATGCAATCCGACCATACAACAGTCGAATCACACATGAGATCTCGAAAGGGACCGTCTAACAGGCATTCCCATCACCGTCAGCATCCATAAATGGGCCAGGAAGGAACACAAGCAGCTGAATTCCTGAGCATGTGATCCTCACGATGCCTAAAATCAGCTTGCGTCTACTAGGATACTACTGCCTCCTTTTGTTTTCTCCTTTTGCCTTTTACTTTTGCTTCGTTTCCCTCCCTTGCTCCTCATCCTTTGTCTTGCCTCTCACACTTTTTTCCTTGTGGGTCTTCTGTCTGTTCTCCTTCTTGCCTCTCGCCTTGTTTTCCTTGGCGCTCTTCTGCCTATTCTCCTTCTTCGTCCTCTTCGTCAGATTCTCTCCTGTTCCTTCTCCTCGCTGTTCTACTTCCTCGACGAAACCAAAAGTAATGGTCGACGAATAATTGAGGGCTGCGCTGCTCTTTACGGCTTGCTGGGCATCGTCGAGCAGAAAGAAATGGCTACCCCGATTTCTCCTTGCAAGCCAGGTCTCTGATTACCCTGTTGGTAATATGTCCAGAAGAACTAATTTCGCGTGGCCGGGATTCGCATTTCCACGTAAGCGGTCTAAAATATTATAATCACTGCACCTAATAGGATGGAAAATGGCTCCTGGAAGATTCATTCACATGAATTACAGCTATTCAGCTGGTACGCTGAACTAGGCATCGCTGGGAAAGTATTGGAAAGGAGACATCGCGAAGATGCAGATTGAGAAGGCTAGAGCTATTGTGCATGAACTGAAGAAGCTTTCTCAACATTACCTTCAAGCGCAGCTAGCGTAGTTCCACATATCGCCAGAAATGCGTTTCGAGTGTAGCCGGAAATTCGTTTCGCGTGTATTAATATCATTCTGTAACTCTTCTCTTGTGACCATGCGAAGGCGTTGAGAAAAGCTCATTTATTTGACTATAAATGCTGCATGCGGACATTTTTCAACCTGAATTTCTTCTGTTAGGTGTGAGAGGAAGCTCGCATATGCGGTATATAACGGGAGCGCACAATCAATCAGGGTCATCCATATTCGCCTGCCAGGTTTAAGAAAAGTGCATTTTATAAAAAGAAAGCTAATGCATTAAAAGCAGAGAAAATACGTCAGTTTAAGATAAGAGGAACACGTACCTCTGATTTTTTGGCCTTTGAACATCATTTTTCTTCTGAAAATGTAAGGGGACCACCTATAGTGCACAACCTATAATTCATTACCATAATGTGCGACCACGACAGCGTCGCTTATTGCTCATCAACGTGTACAATAGCATGCAATTACACACTTTGTACTCCACGATGTTCAACTAAGTAGGTCTAAAACGAAAAGTGCAATTTATTAACACTGTCCCAACAGGACATTATTGCGAAGAAAATTGGGGCTATCACATGCTACGATGCAGCGTGAGAAACATTTTTACAAAGCTTGGAAAGCGCTTACTTCTGTGGCCTTTGTAAAGCGAAAAGCCAACGGAACAGGACATCTTGCGGTGTCAGTGCGCTCCAATATCAGACGCCCAAGTTTTAACAGCGACTTTGGGGAATATTAAGGCAAAGTGTGCTAAAAATTTGCACTACTAAGGGCGTCGGCGATGTCGAGGTATAGTAGTGTAAATGATTGAAGGGCACGCTGCCTTTGGTTGCGGATACCTTGTATGCTAGTAACAGCTTTCACAAAGAGAGTTTTTCAAACTGTAAGAAGCATATAGTTATCTTGCTATTTCACTTGCTTCTACGGGAGAAATTCTTCTGAACACTTGAACTCGCGGTGCTACATTCATGCACCGATGTAACAGCGTTACCGACATTAGCGACGTCACATTTTCCAATGAGCACACCGAAATTTGCAGCGACGCAAGAAGAAATTGAGGTTGTATCCCAGATATAATGGAGTTAGCTTGAAACCGCTCAGAAAATAAAAATTCGTGTTTCATCCACTTGGTATATACCAATATTGCCACAGAAGACACAGTTTTATGCTGAACACGAATGATACATCGTGACATCGATATTACCAAATATTGCCCGGTTACGGCACCGTTAATGGTAACAAAATCCCCTTTGAATGAAACGGGATGTGGTAGGCGGCGCGAAACACAGGTGATTGAGTACTCTTCGCCGTTATCCACGTGAAAGAAAAAGTTCGGAAAATACTAAGTGGTAACGCCATTACGTCTTCTAGGTGGAAGATCATTAAAGCTTAAAAACACTCAAAGCCTTAGGCGTCTGTTTTGGCGATGAACTGGAGGTGAGCTTGTGTAGAACCGACCCATGTTAAAGAACACCAGCCTTACGCAGCGCGAACCTCGCAGTCAGATTGTAAGCTGGACTCAAGTGACACGAAAATTACGTGTATCCTTGAGCCCTCGATAGCTTACTCTGTAAAATAGGAAATGTGTGGGCAGTGGCTATGCCTCATAAGTTGTGGCGCCTCATGCAGAGTAGCAGATCACTCGACGCTTAACGTTGTGTTATATTCCATTACTTTGTCCATTTACTCAGTTGGCGGCAGCTGCATATCGGACCACTCCATTTTCAGAAGAGCCTACTATGTGCTGTGTTGGCCTGGAAATACAAAGGACTGATCAGATCGCGTTGAACTGCGTAGTCGGAGACCCCAGAAGTTCGACATAGTGTATAAGCTCAACTCTGGAGTACTGTGATACGTTATGCTTGTCCCAAATTTTCCCTGCAATACAAGGCAAGCAGTGCGGACATCTTTCTGAGCCGTGTAACGGAATCCTGGTTTCGAAAACAGCAGGTGACTGACTAGGAACTAAGGAATGTTCTCACGTATTAATGTTGCGACTCTGCGTGGCCGCTTGAGCACTGATGATTGATATGATTTCTGCGTTTTTAATTCTTATCACCAGGATATGATTATGAGAGACGCAGTAATGGAGGGCTCACCAGGTCTGTCCACCTGGCGTTTATTCTGACTCCATCAAAATGCAGCCACTGCGGCCCTGATTCCAGTCTGTAACTTTCGGAGGCCACTAGGGTATACCGGTGTACATTCTCATCGCTTTGCTTCGAAAGAAGCCTCATCGTCAAGAACTTGTAACCTGTGCGGGCAACGCGACTCTTGTCTTGCCCTTAGCTACCAGGCCAGAGCTTCGCAGGGCTTGCATAAAGGCCCGACTATTGAGTGAGTATCTTGACCCCTCAATCACGTTCACAAGGATTCTGTCGAGAAGTACTCATTGACTCGTCTCAATAGCAACGTCGGCCTATATGACGCGCTATTTGCCGATGGGCCGCCTTGCCACGCCTCATGGACAATGCCAGTTACGCGATTTCTACAGGTTACAAGCCAGTTTCTTGTCTATTTGAGTACAGCTAAATGACCTTGCCAAGACTCCTTCGGACGCAAACGTCTGGCACCAACCGCATCATGGCAGCTACATCATGCCCGGCCTGCAATTCGGAATGCAAATCCCTTATAAAACTGCAGTAACACTCTTATTTGGGCTAGTTGGTACATTCTTGACACAAACTCGGTAGCGCAAAAAAAAAACACGGACGAAGAAAAGAAGAAAAGAAATATGGAGCAGAAGAAGAGAAGAAGAAAAGAAATATGGAGTTGGCGCCTGTCTGTGTTTCCTTCTTTTCTTCGACCGAGTTTGTGCCCTTATAAAAGGAGTGCTACTGGCGTTGCGGATGTCTTCGTCAAGAGAATTCTACTGCGACACGATTTTGTAGAGGAACCCATCATGGTTATACGGTAGTTTTTACGGGCGACCGAACTAATGCAATCCTGCGATACATTTATAAACGTCACAGGAGATCAACAGATGCGAGTTCTAGAGAAATGATCTTGCAGTATCTTCAATAGGGTCATGGAAGATATGTTTGGAAGTAATTCGACGTAGAGCACACGACATGGGATGCTGTCTTCATAAGTGTATTTGCGTAAATTACGCCAGTATCAATTAACAGCGCCAGGTGATTCCGTTCAAGATTTCTTACGGCAGATACCTAGCAGCAACACTTGACATCACAAACCGAAAGATATCAATGAAAAAGTGCAGGGGCGTTTACTCTAGGGCAGCTACAAGATTTTTATAGTGTGAGAAGTTGTGTTGAGACGTTCTCTACTCCGGAAACTCAAATAAGGGCGCCGTCAAGCAAATGGTGTGCCTTTTGTATGCAGTGGACTGTGTGCTAGAAAGCGATCCACTCATACCGCGCTCGATTTCGCTTGAAAGATTATGTACAACTGTCGAATATCAATACGAATTGTCAAAGTGCCGCTTCTGTCTACATACAACGGCTTGGCATGTTCAGAGTGCCAAGCCCATCTCCCGCTCCTCGATTCGCCAGACTGCCACTTATGCAGTCAACACCTCGTGAAGACGGATTTCACTTTCTTGTGATGTACTTTCTCAGGACATAGCGATAAACCACATACTTTTCGAAGTCGCCGTCCGCGTTTTTACTTATTCAGGCGTACTTTCCTTGTTGCGCAGTTTTTAGGACAAAGAGGACGCGTTCTCGCAGGCTGTCTCTCAGAGAGAGAGAGAGAGAGCTCTTTATTGAAAAGCAGAGAATTTAGCCAGCGTTGAAACGTCTCTGACACGCTAATCTGCATCGGAAGGCAGTTTGGGGAGAGAAATACGAGTAGGAAGAAGTGCAAAAAAGATTGAAAGAGAAAAAGGAGTTGGGCTTTGTTTTTCTTACTCTAATGACTAATTACGTGCAGCGATATTATTTCAAGTTTGCATCATCCAGCAGTAAGGTGATAGGACGCATTGCATGGTGGGTGAGTGATGGTGACGATGGAGATAGAATTAGTCCATCGAGTTGGCATATACTCACATCCCCCTTATTACCCTCTTTATATGTCGCAACGCTTCACCAACCATTAATATTATGTCAATTTATTTATCCTCATCGGTGTTGAGCAAGCCAAAGTGTGCCTGACTTTTGGTAATATCGGTCGCGCAAGTAATAGTGGATACGAGCCGCACACAGTGCAGAACAGTCTGGAACACACGTGAGAGACATCGACATTACTGCCATTCCATTTCACTACACGAATGCGTAAATGCTATTGTACTGTGAGTGTAACTTTCGTTCCTGGGTTGGTCCAGAGTCAATAGCGCATATAAGACGACTGTAACAGAAAAAAGTGCAGTTGATGGAAAGTGTGACGACATACGCATGCGGAGGGGATTTGTATAAGTTAACGACACGTACTACAGAAATGTTCTGCCTGTTCGGCCTGTTTACTACAGAAGTGTACTACACACACACACACACACACACAGATATATATATATATATATATATATATATATATATATATATATATACATTGTGAGCACTATACATCTGCTTCATCTTCTCATCTGTACATGCTCATCATCACGCCTTAGAACCACCGTTATGGGGCTCTGGCTTGACGGAATAAAGAAGACACTTGGGGCCTAGACGTTGTCTCGCAAGTGGTGGAGGTGCTGTCCGGTCCTTCTGTCCTCTCAATCTGCCGGTCTTTTCCCCAGCTCCAGCTAAACCCAGCTATATATATATATATATATATATATATATAGTAAACATGCGCATTCAACATGTAGTGCCGTTTCTTCATATTTTATTCAAATTAAAAACTGGCAAGTCAGCACAAAGTACGCAGCGCCATATGGTCTTTGTTCCTTAAGCCACAGAAGTCATTTCATTGCAGTAGTTACGTGCTTATAAAAACAGCAAATAAGAATGTCCACAAAAAATCCCCAATTTCACCACTTCGAAGTGCGCGTTTATTAGATTTTTGTGTGCACAAGGATTACAAGCTGCCGGATTCACAGAGCGTCGCGCCTAGTATATAGTCTCGCTTTATTGTGTACAGGAAGGAGAAGAGTAGGAAGTGGGGACTTCAAGAATGTGTGTCTCCAGTGTATAAGATGAAGGCCGGGGTTCTATGTCCCCATTATTCGGAGTGATGAAATTGTTAGAGCGAAACATGAACTGCGAGTTCCTGGACGGTTGTGTATTAAGGCTGGACGGATAAATTCACTCTTTCGCGGCGCCACTCTGCTTATAGTATTGTAAAGGAAAGGATGTGGCGCAAATTGTTGTGGCAAATTTCGTGGCCTATGTGCTCACCGGGTAATATAGAAAAGAAACGAACAACGCTTCTTTAACCACTACTGACAAGAAGGAGATTAGTAGGTTTCAATACTTGGGGGCCTCAAGATACAGATCAAAACGACAGACAATTCATTGACATCATTCTTCTGCACCTGATATACAACATCCGAAAGATAGCCGACATCTTGCTTGCAACAGATCCTTATCAAATAAGTATATGCACTTGTAGCAAAGAAGGAAATCGTCCAATACTTGCTTACCCTGTTAACAGCATCATCATATCGACTCCACTTGGTAGTTTTCGCTTAATTCCACTGGACGCATTTAAGTATGCGACGAGCGCCGCACGAGTCAATCCACTCTTGAATGGGTTTTCCAGTAAACGGAAAGTACGTTCTTGTCTCTGCGAGGATGTCTTCGCTTTACTTCCATATTTCTATAATCTTCCCACTTACCGAGGTGAGAGTTGTAACGGCTGCTAGGTTTATGTTACCCGGAGGCACAAGCTGTTGAAGGATTTTGTTGACCTGCAGAATCGAGGACATGACAGTCAAATGTTTTTATTATTTATTTGTTTGTTTGAGAAAACAGGATTGCGGCGGTTCAAGAGACTAAAGGCGACAATAACAGTAACCTGACTAGGCCTCAGGCACCACAATGTACATTCTTCACACAGCGCAACTGTGCTACAAAAAATGCAAGGGTACAATAGCATTATTACAATTAGAAGAAATTTATACAAAAAATAGAAGCAAGCCAACCAGAATGAATGAAATAATCTGGACGCGTCACCAGAAACCACACAGCAAACTGCATACATATTACCGAGCACGAAATCTACCATGGGTCATGAAGTTTCTGTCGGAAACCACGAAGCCATTTTGAATTGAATATTGTTATGTCAAAGAGCAATTGGACAGTCGTTCATTATGTGGTAAGACAGAACATGCCCTTACAGCAAGCTAGCTGTAGCGGTAAAATAAAATACGGTATACTAATTCCAAATAATTTTCTACATAGGTATCTAAAGTACAGATGGTTTTATGGTAACACGACCTGCAAAGGAGAGCTTTTCTTATAGTAGAAAATCTTCACGCTGCTACGCTGTTACTGCAATCGGTAATATAGGACACTGTGCAATATGGCGCTTGGGACCTCCTCCTGCATACTAATCTGCATTGTATTATTCTTTTGACACGAAATAAGTACTGATTGTTAGATTGATTGATTGATTGATTGATTGATTGCTTGCTTGATTGACACAGCAATAGATGCAGGCACTCAAGGTGTCATAAGGTACTCGCAAGAAGTGTATTCCTAATCGAATACGATCATTACTCCATTAGTCTTCTAGAACCAGTGTCGAGTTGGCAGAAAACCAGGTGCTGCATTGTTACGGCACTAATTTCTTTCAAAGAACCAGCGTTCTGGCTAATTGCCATGCAGGGATGTTTGAAAAGATCTATTGGCGGGATAATTGTGTACGAATTCTTGAATGAATGTCGGAACTTTGTTCCGGTCTCGGTACTTCCTAATCCAAACTAATATCATTTCTAATTTTCATTTATTATTATCATGTTTGACACGCTGTCAAAGGTCCCCTTTTTAATGCGTAAAAACATCGACATGACCATGTTACATTAGAGTGAAAACATATGTCGTCAACTTAGTTGGGGTTCGAACATGGTAGCTGTAAAGTGGTTGCAGTAATTTGTAGAATATCTCTGCAACTGCAAAGGAGTAAACAAATTCCAATGAATCGAAGGCAGGGGCAGAAGAGGAAGACAGAGTATTTAATTGCGTACTGCCCATCATCTGTTATCTAGCGCTCTGAAGTGGCTATTGCTGTACCGTTGTTTGTCGTGGGGACGCCCGGTCACGCTGGTATAGTGGCTATGGCGTACTCGACTGCTGAACCGGCGATCGCGGGATCGAATCCCGGCCGCGGCGGCTGCATTTCGATTGAGGCGAAATGTTGACGCCCGCGTATTGGGCGATGTCAGTGCACGTTTAAGAACCCCAAGTGGTCCAAAGTTCCCGAGCCCTCCACTAGGGCGCCTCTCTTAATGATACCTAGTTTTGTGTCTTAAAGCCCGAGAAATCAATCAATCTATTGTTTGTCGTGCGAACTTATACGCATAAACGCTTCTGCGTGCCCGATCAACTCTGATCGCTCACAGGTATGGTGCGTATTACACTTGTTGTTGTTATGTGGGGTTTTGCGGCCCAAAACCAGCTCTGATCATAAGAGACGCCGTAGTGGAGGGCTCCGGAAATTTGGACCACCTGGGGTTCTTTAACGCGCACTGACGTCGCACAGCACACGGGCCTCAACATTTCGCCTCCATCGAAATGCAGCCGCCGCAGCCGGGATTCGATCCCGCGACCCTCGGATCAGCAGCCGAGTACCATAGCCACTAGACCACCGTGGAGGGGCTGCGTATTACACTGTGCGTACATGGTGACGTTGGCACTGCTTTTGCTTCTGTAGGCCAAGCGCTTTTCGATCGGTTCCACGGAACGAGGCTTCCTTTTTCGGGTTGTCGCCAATTAGGAGCTTGTATAATACGTTGCAAAGGCGCTGCACTTCGCTGCACTTCGTATAATACGTTGCAAAGCGCTGCAAATCGCCGAACACATCGTTGAAGATGTCTATCGCGATGCAACATCGGGGGTAATTCATAGTTGCATTTTCTCTCTAATGTGTAGCACTCGAAGTTTATTTTTTCAGCAATTTGCTGCAGGCAGAGTATGAAGTCATCCATAATTCGGACATGTTAGATATCTCTTTACTGCTCCTGCGCTTTATTAAGAAGTCCATTTGGAAGTACATTGTTGGTCACCCGAATTTGTATAAGTTTTCAATGGCCTTAATAGGTACAGAGGCGCTATCATATACATCGAATGAGCAAAGGCTTCGTGGGATGGTGGACGTGTGGCAGATTTATGACGCTAAATATATCGAGGAAAAATAGACGGTGCTTAATTGAAACGGAGAAGTAGTAACGGCGTACCAATGGTGGGAACAATACTCCGGTACATTCCGCGCATCTTTCAAGTTGATGACTTCGACGAAACAAATACATTTTTCAAGTGTGCCTCGTAAGAGAAACAAAGAAACCCTAAAATACATGTAAGAAAGTATCATGATACTCTTGTGTCGGAATGGTCTGTAACTCTCAAAATAATATATTCCCGTGCAGGTCATGTCTTCCTTTAGTCGTTCTAAATGCTCGTGCAAATAGAAAAATGACCGAAGCGTCAAGCGTCCGGACCGGCTGCAAGTGAATAAATTTAAAAGCGAACACTACACGACGCTAACATACATAGGAGAGCGTATTTACAGCCGTTTAGCGCCGTTGCTTGTCTGTAGGGCACAAAATTTTCATTCACTCAACATGCCGCCTCCGTATCCTCAGGCCGCAGCTCGATGCCTCGACCATATCGACGTAAAGTCCCAGTGTCTAATATTATAAGGAAATGTGCAGTGCTTTGTGCGCTCTTGAACCTTCTACAGTGAAAATAATTGTTTTCACCCAAAGAGCGTGAAACCTCTCCTGCGAGCACAAACACAGCAACAAAGACGCGCTGCACCAAGAATAGCTCGCAACTTCGCTTGTCCCAACATCATGCGTTTGGGACGTGAAGGATTCAGCCGTTGTTTGCAGTGCCGCACAGGCATGCCCCGTCCTATCATCACTGCGATAATATAGCCTTGCGGGCTATACAACGCTGGATATTCCCAAGGGGATATGGTTGCCCATAAGACAGGCCTGTGGCAACCCTACGAATATTGCAGTTTAGTATTTTTACAAGGCAGGGACATCTAACACCCTCGAGACAAATCCCTTGATGTAAACAAGTAGCCTCTTGTGTTTTTAGGGGCGAAGCTCCTTAAGGCATCACCTGGGCGGTCCTCGGTTGTAGATGCATCCTGCGTAGCCAGTAGCGTCTCCCTTAGCATACAATAGCATACAATAGATGGCGCTGTCCCATAGACATGCATGCAAACTGCAGTTGGGTGACGATACACTAGATGGCGCTGTACGCATTCTGTGTCGTCATCTCCATTTGTCGTCTCGTTTCCGAGAGGGCGCTGTCGCATAGACATGCGTACAATATGGCGGTTGGGTGAAGGTACGCTAGATGGCGTTGGCGGTGCAGCTGCTCTCCGATTGGCTGCTGCGCGGGGAGCGCTCCTCTCATTCTCCTGGATCGTCGCCGTACGTGTCGGATCGCGCTTGGTGGACAATGGACGATGAGAAAAAAATTCCGAAGGTTGTGTCCGAAGCGCGGAATCGAACCAGGGACCCCTCGCTTCCGAACGCGCGGCGCTAGCCACTACGCCACATAAAGCCACGAAGTGCACATGGACACATGCACCACGATGACAGTAAATACCCAATATTAACGAAAGACTGCGCGTTTCTAACGCGTTTGTGCTAGCGCGTTACGGCCCGTGTAAGAAGCTGGTGTAAGACGCTGTGGCCTCTCCGCCTTATACTCTCTCAGCAGTCATGTGATGGCGTCGGCAAACGCGGTGCGCGTTCCGGCCTGTGTAAGGGGCTGCGTAAGACGTCTTTACATGATGATCGACTGGGCGAATTACATGG
>JABSTT010005784.1:0-16059 GCA_013339685.2 Hyalomma asiaticum | reverse complement strand
GCGTCACCCCTTCGGGAAACTGCTTCGTCTTAGCTTTCCGAGACAGCATGTGTCACACTTGTCGTTCACAGAATTTTCCTGGCTCGACAGAGGTGATGAACAGCATCATAGTGAAGGTGTCCTAGTCGTCTGTGCCACAAAACTGGGTTTTTGGTCTGTGCCATCGTTGTCGACTTTGTTGCTTCTTTGACAGAATACAGTCGTCCTTCTCGAGTTGCGGTAAGTATTAGCTGACCAGTGTCCTTCGTGACTTTGGCTTTGCCCTCAGCGAACATCACATGGAACCCCCGCTCTTCAATTCTTCCAACTGCGAGTAGGTTGCCATTCAAATCGGGCACATAAAGGACATCTTAAGTGTGACGTGTGGCCCCGCCACGGTGGTCTAGTGGCTATGGTACTCGGCTGCAGATCCGAGGGTCGCGGGATCTAATCCCGGCTGCGGCGGCTGCATTTCGATGGAGGCGAAATGTTGAGGCCCGTGTACTGTGCGATGTCAGTGGACGTTAAAGAACCCCAGGTGGTCGAAATTTCCGGAGCCCTCCACTACGGCGTCTCTCATAATCAGAACTGGTTTTGGGACGTTAAACCCCACAAATCAATCAAGTGTGACGTGTGCTCCACCACACTCCTCAGACAACTGAGTTTGAACTTTTCCTCTTCCCATCCCACTCATAGATTCTTTGTTTGCAGTCTCCACTGCTGACTCACATGGCTTGAAGTCTTTGACCTTTGTCCTGTGCGACGTCATGTGGTCTGTCGCACCACTGTCCAGATGCCACACGTAAGGATGCGCTGTTGCCAAATATTTGGCACACAAAGCTACCTGAGTAGCAATTCTTGCCTGTGACGAGTTTCTCTTCTGTCGATCATCCCCTTAGTCTGAAAATTGGTCACAATCTTTCGCTATATGACCGATTTTTGCCACAAGCAAAACATCGAACTTTGTTCGTCTGGGTACTCGAATTACACTGACGACTTTTCTTCTCGTCCTTCTTGACGGTGGGTGGATGTGCTTTCTCGTTGTGTTGCTTGCTCTCCATTTTTGACCAAGCTTTTGAGATTAGGGCACTTGTCTTACCCTCTCCATCGCTCGTACACTCTTCGCTACGACGCAGCTTTCTCTTCTCCTCGATCAGCAATCTAGTCTTCACTGTCTTTGTCGTGAGCGTTGCTTCATCTTGCTCTAAATTCAGAATGAGTGGCTCGTACGTCTCAGGAAGTCCCATCAACATCACTAAGGCAACCTCTCTGTCTGTAAATCCATAGCCTGCATTTGAAAACTTCCTGTGTAGATCCATCAATCTTCCTAGGTAATCTTGCATCGACTCGTCTCTTTTCATTTTCACGTTAAAAAAATCACGCATCAGCTGGAGTATATGCAAGAGTCCAAACTTGGAGTGCATGTCCTGCAGCGTAGTCCAAGCGTCTCTGGCAGTTGTACATGCCCCAATGTCGTGCAAGTAGTTGTCCTCCACGACAAGGAAAAGAAAAGTCAGGGCCTTGTTGTCGATCGCCTTATCTCGCTCGTTCATAGCTACCACCGAGAAACCAGGGTCGATCGCCTCCCAGCAACCTTTCTGAGCGAGAGCTGCTCTTGCCCTTATAGACCAGGTGTGGTAGTTGTCGGACGACAACTTGGGCAGTCTGAACTCGTCTGACGCCGACATGATCGAACGCACTTCTTCTTCCGCAGCTGCTTTTGAACTAGCGCGCACACACAAAATATTTGTCAGTCACTTCTCACCCGACAACTTCGCCGCTAACGTCCACCGAGACCGGTACGTCAGTTGCACTTCCAGGCACTTCTGTCACTAGGACGCACGCGAAACGATTTGTCAGTCACTTCTTTCCGACAGTCGCAGGTGCACGCCACTTCTAGCACAGATTTCAGTCCCTTCCCGAAAGTTTTGCCGCACCAACGCCCGACGCGTCCCGTCCCATCTTCTGCCAAAAAGAACGAAACGCACTTCTTACTTTCGTCGCATATGTACGTGCACCACTTGTCAGTCACTTCTTCCAGACAGTTTGGCAGTACTCACGCCCTTCTGAAGACATCGGCAGGCTGTGACGAAGACGGTGCAGCTTGACGCTTTATCCTTCAACGTGGTCGCGTCATGTCTTCTCTCAATCGAGGCAATCCACGCACATTTCTTAAAAAAAAAACGGTCGATGCGTCGTCCTGGGCCCATAACCTGTTGGTTTTGTTGTGAACGCAGCTCGACGGGATTTAGAGAAACGCTGATCAAGTGGATTCATCCACTCAAGATCAGCGTTTCTCTAAATCCCGTCGAGCTGCGTTCACAACCACAACCAACACTATTTAGGGCGTATTAAAATAGAATAAATCATGAGATGTACGAATAAAAGTGCAAGAAGTGGCTGTATTTGGCTACATTTTGACCCCAATTTCTCTAGTTTCGGGCCATGCCGCCTCGTGCGACCTGGCAACACTGACCTCGGACAGCGGCGTTGTGTTCAAGTTTGTTATTAGCCTCGAGATCTTGGAGTGGCGCCCTCTCGCGTGTGACGTCAGAGCGGGGACTCCGATTTCAACCGCGCTGCAGCAGCCGCTGCACGCGTATCGTCTGCTTCAGGTGAGAACTTTGTCGAACGAACAGCCTCGCGACGGTCAACTAACGCCTGCAACGATTGTTTTCGAGTGTAATCTTGAACTTGTTTTAGTTGCGGCCCAATCGACAGGGCCAAGAAATCCCCCGGATGGCCGACGAGTGCACCGATGCCACCGACCGCATTGCTCGTAAGAAAGTGAAACTGTGTGAGTGTTCGCGCTCGTTATCTTGTTTCCGCCGTACGATACTAATTAGTTTGGGTGTTTCTTTCGATATTACAGTAAGCGTGCCGTTCTCGAGCATCTACAAGTATGTAGATAAAGCTTGCGAAACGTCGCGGTGTCTCATCGAGGGCGAGGCGGTGTACGACGCAGGCCACGTTGTTGAATGCGCGGTCGAGGCCGTCAACGGAGGTCGCATCACCGTCGCCCTCTCGTCCTCCAAACAAGTGGACTCACCAACCCACCGCACAACGTCGGGTCCCTAGCCCCCCTCCCCCTCCCTACGGGCTACGGGCCTGCAAATAGTTAATCGCTGGTTATGCCACTCACAAGGCCACAGAGATTAACGTGGCAAAGGCAAGCTGGGTCGAGTTTCACGCCACGCAGCCTAACGAAAAGCTTAAAGAGCTCCGCTTTAAAAAAAGTGTCTGCATGCTGCCTCAGGTGAAAATTTTAGAGAATGTGCACTGAACAGCGGCAACAGGTTATGAATTTATGATTAGCAGTCCTCTAGGCGCGCGCTTGGCTTCGTAGGTAAAATACGTATGTACACCATCCAGACGCAGCCGTAGTCTCATATATCCTGCGCCGCTCAGCTGAGCTCACGAGGCGCGCTTACCCGCGGGGCGATTCGGAGGCCGCGTCGTCGGCTCCTTGTCTAGGGGCCTTCGCGGCAGGTTATGGGACGGCACCGCACCTGGTGTAAGTCGCCTATGCTTATAGCCTGCGTGCAATAAACGGCTTAAGTATTGGCGAGGCGCTTAAACACGGTCACAAACTTACCGAAGAGTGGCGCGTATACGGTGGGTAGCAGAAGTCACTGTCCGCGAAGTTTGCACACGGTCGATGAAGGCGTGGGGCGCTTTCCCATTCTGAGCTTGACCACCCACTTCTTCTTCAGCTTTGGGTCCTTAGGATAGTTGTGAAAGCTAACGCCTCTTTCACGAGCGGACGAAGTACACTGAGGCACAGAGCAGTACTTCACCATTGCGCAGCACTTGCCGCGGAGACAAGCGGCCGCAGTTCTAAAAAACAAAGAGCCGTAGTTCTAAATGAACGTTAAAAGCAGACCCACGGTTGTTCGAACAGCGTCAGTATAGCCACCATACGCGAGATAACCAACTGAACTGCTTTTTTGTTGAGATTTACCGCAACGGTGGCTTCAACACGGCGCTGGGCCTACGTAGCAGACGAAAGCGCGCGAATCCCCGCTCTGACGTCATACAGGCGCCGTTCGCAGCGCCGCCATCGGTCGCACACCAGGCGAATAGCGTTTTATCACTTCCCGCGAATGTTTGATTCCAAATCGAGCCATGCGCGGCACAGCAGACTAGGGGGAACTTGCCAAAGGATTGCAAGGTAAGTTCGAATGGGTTTGAATTCTTTGTTGCTGCAGTTGTATATGTGTGTGTATACGTACGAATCACGGACCCACCGCATGACCGTGCGCTTGCGTTTTTATTAAGTCGTTGCAACAGCGCATTTGAATTTGGTGCTCATCGTCTTTGTCGCTTCGTGTAGACTCATACAGGGTTGATATATGTCATTCACAGACTGCTACGGTGGTGATTCGCGTCGTGCATAGAGTGTTGCGGCGTGCCCATGCCCCCTTCGTTTGTTCCGCATCTACTAAGGACAGCGCGTAATTGTGATAGTGCATATGCTTACAGGGCGCTAAATCAACATACAGAAGAGAGGGACACACAGAGCGCCTTCTTCTGTCCTGAATAAATCAGTTGGTGGTGGCGCTCTGTGTGTCTGTGCGTCCCTCTCTTCTGTATGCTGATTTAGCGCCCTGTAAGCATATGCACTATTATGAACCAACTAGCCCAAGAAGAAGTTTTATTAACGTAATTGTGTGGTGCTGCGTTACTATGCTGTTACCTAGGTGCTATGTTAAACTGCTCTTTTACTGCTCACTTGAAACGTATAGCCATGCACACTGTACGTAATGCGTGTACTAAGTATTGACTCGCGCTGCCTCTGTCGTCCAGCTTCCAAAAGTCGACGTAGTGAGCTGCGGTTGTCCAAGCGCGAATACGTTTCTCGGGGAACCGCAGATTGTTTCCAAAGCTGGCTACGATAACACCATTCGTAGCACAGCGCAAGCCGGCATGGATCAGGTATTTTGATCGTGATTACGACGACCACCCGCCTAGTTCTTTTCGAGCGGAGTGTGAAGGCGCCTTAGCAGCTGAGCGCGTTGAAAGTACGTGTGTTTAATTTTGGTCGCACTGTGTTGACATGAATGAGTATGTATTATCATGTGTGTTGCACGGGGAGCAGGCGGTAAACAATGCTCGTCGATATCAATCTATTTACCGAGACTTAATGGGTAGGAGTAGATATGCCTGCAATTTAAGTCTGTACTCCAGTGACTAAGTGTTTAGGGCTGAATGCAGAGCCTTTGGCGTGATAGTAAACGTCACTCTTGTCTTTAAATAAATTGCCTACAATATTTTCTGACAACTAATAAAAGTGATGTGCACCTTCATTTGTTGCACTGAACACTCTGTTTTTATCTGTATTGTGACGTAAATTCAAATTTCACTAATGCAGCATCTATTAACTATAATTTCACTTTAGGTCTTCTCTTTCATAGTAGTTGAGTGGGTATATAGGCATGAATGTAAGCCTGGTGAAGCTGAGTGAATGTGTGCCTGAACGTCGTTCTTGTTTCGTAAAATGCAAGGAAGTGCTGTGATATATCTGTTCATTGCTTATATTATGTGTCATTGATCAAAAAGGCAGTGAAACCTCTAGTACCTATACGTACTGAAATAATCTTGCCAATGAAAACATCTCTAAACGTCAACCACAGAAATGTCTGCTTTAAATATGAATTTTTTGTTACCTTTTTAAACTCGTTATTTGCACATAGGCTAGTGATAAATAAATGAGACTGATAATAGTAATGAATGCACATTGATAAATGTAAAGAATCCTTATGGCCTCCATCACATTGGGGGTTTATAAGTTTGGTTAAAATTTATAATGATGCTAAAGATCTTTCTCTGTGGCAGATGAGACACCACTGCGAGATAACACACGTAGTGTTTTGTGATGCAAGAGCAAAAGGCACCCAGAAAACGTCGGCAGGTGTTATGACATGTGAAAAGATGCATTCAGTCAGGGGCATAGCTAGAATTTCTTTCCTGGGGGGTCCGAGCCCCCTTTGTGTATGTGCCTGTGTGTGTTTGTATGTGCATGTGTGCATACAAACTTCAAAATTTCAGGAGGGGTTTAAAGCCCCCTAACCCCACTCTGGCTATGCCTGTGCGGTAAAGCACACACCAAGCCACGAATAAAACAGTAGTCTTCATGATGAATGCTACTGCGCCGTGTGCTGCTCACCAAGTATGGCCAAATTTCTTGAGTTATTGTGAAGTTAGCTGTCATGGCTGGTAGCTAAACACTGGTGTCTGTGAGGGCTGGTTAGTGGAAACTTGAGCAAGGGGACTTCTAATGTTTATGTCATCGTGGTAGAATGTTTGTTTGCATTTTTAATAGTGAAGCTGTTATAGCTATCCTTAATTCGCGTTGCAGGAAAAACCAGAGTTAAAATATGTCGTTGGGCTGGGGCATTGAATATACAACCTCCAGGTTACGAATCCGGCACTCTAACCACTCCACCACTGTCAGCTCTATGCGAGGCGCGCTTTAAAACTGGATTTTCTCTACTTGAATAAGTACGTTCAGTAAATGGCACATGCCCTTAACACGTGCATGCATGACCACATTTCCGCCGCCACCACAGCTGGTATAGAGCTAATGCATTCTCGCAATGAAATTTTGGGACAATTTTCGACCCCAGAGTTCATTTTCTAAGTTGCTCATTTCGGGCCATGCTGCTCCATTATAAAAGCCACCGTGTTGTATTTTTGGCTGGCTTTGCCAGGCTTGACTGCTAATGGTCCTCTCTGTGGCCTCCTAGACTTGAAAGCATACGCTTTACATTAAATTTCTGCTCCCCCTTAGTTGCCGAAACCGAAAATGAAAAGTTGCCTTTTCTTTCTTGGTCAAGGCTATCATCATCACTTGGTACGATGTGGTTTTTTTTGTCATTGTCTTTAGTGGTATCGTTCCCCATTCCACATGTGGCGTCTCAACAATGAGTGTGCGTCTGGCATGTTGCATGTGTTTGTGTGCACTATGTGGCCACTACATGGAAGGCAGTAAAGTGGAAGTATACTCTATGGAGTACTACAACCCCGGAAATGGTTATGTGCGAATTATGAAGATAAAGCGAGCCCCATTTCGCTGTTCTGCTGATTAGGCTTGGTGGTGCAGGGGGTTAACACATCGTATTATGCACGAATTGACAGACAGAAGTTCGAGTCGTGCTACCAATGCTTTGATTTTTGTTACGTTTTCCTTTTCTTTAAACAATTATTTCAACTAACATTATGGCTCTGAACACTACTGTTACAGCTCTGAAGGAACCGTAATTTTGCTTTGCCAGGGAAATGCACACCCGCCGCTGACATGCCTGGCTCTGGCAGTAGTGATACGAGCAAATAGTGAGATCGCCGAGGGTGTACCGTGAAGGGGTAACACACACACACACACACACACACACACACACACACACACACACACACACACACACACACACACACACACACACACATATATATATATATATATATATATATATATATGTGTGTGTGTGTGTGTGTGTGTGTGTGTGCACTCAAACCTGCTTACAAAAAAGTTGAAGGGAGACAAGGAATTACTGTGTTATATCCCTTATTTCGTTATAACCATTATTGCACTGAACTGCAGTCTTTGCTATTTGGGTATGAGAATTTTAATGTGCAGATAAGACGGTGGTGTGGCCTGTGGTAAAGCCACAAAGCAACGCATGCAATGAAAATTTTTTTGTAAGGGCAGTAAAATGAAATGCAGCTCCTCAGTACCATGCAAATTGGCCACTGGCGCGACAAGCAGTGTTCCATGGCAACACGGTCGTCTTTCACTTCCGTTTAGTGTGTGGCTTGTACAAGGTACCGTGAAACCGGAGAAACGACGACACTGTGGAACAGTCAACAGCGAAAATACGCTTTTCGTGGGCAAGCAGCATTCGACAGACTACTGAGCACACGGTCCTCGCCACTGTGGCACAAACGATGTGTAGGCCAACGAACATCGCCGCACCACTTTGGTTACGGCCGGCTAGCGATTCCCAAGGTCTTTACGTCACCGATGCACTCTTGCGGACCACGTACAGCTGCGTTAGCATTCAGTAGCGTTAACAGCCTGGCGTCAGTAACGAGAGGAGTGGATGCACACAACGGCGCATCATGACGCTTGTCCCTCATGCCTCTACTGTCGGCCGTCTGAATATGCAGTTAGCACAGCCTCAGAGGTCACCATGACGTAATCACCACGACCACCGAGTTGATAAGCACCGCAGAATGAAGTGCAGTGGCGAAATGCACAAGAATACGTACGTGCGTGCGTGCGTGCGTGCGTGCGTGCGTGCGTGCGTGCGTGCTATTAGCAGTCCTGGGCAGCTGTCTTCTGTGAGGCTGTTGCAGGAACTGGACACCTCCCCCACTTCTTTTGAGCACCATTATTGTCATCCTTTTTTCGGGATGCTGTCATGAACAAAATGCGATAATGGCCAAAATGCAAGAGGGGTTGAGTCCATTACACATAACAGCCTGTCAGACGAAAGCTGCACCAGACTGATCACTGCACACATGTGCATATTCTTGGTCACTTCGCCACTGCACTCCATTGTGTGGTGCTTATCAACTCGGCGGTCAACGCTCACGCATTCAGGTTGATTGATTCGTGGGGTTTAACGTCCCGCATTCAGGTTAAAAATGGGTACTCTACATAGCTTATATACTTATGATGTGCTGTAGCACCTTTAGCTTTTAGAACAGGCTTCTTGTCTAGCAAAAGTGTGCACTCTTGCAAACCTTAGCAAGCATGTAGCATTTAATCATGGCAAAACTGATACTGTCTTTGATGGTGAACTTGATTTGCTGGTGATGCTACTTTGTATGAAAATTTGGCGCTAAGTTGCAAAATTGTGGCTTTTAGCAAACAAAGGCTGAGCGTATACTTCAAGGCCTTCTGCCCTTGTAAGAGTAATGCGACTAATATTAGTTCATAACTTTGAAAACAAGTCATGAGAGGCAATGAAATATGTGAAGTAGCTAGAAGGTACATTTGCCTTAGCCACCTAGTCACTATGGGACCAATTTATAAAAAAGAAATCAGTCAGATATTAATAAGTAAAGGGCTGGGCTGTTCTTGGTAGGAAAACTATAGAAGTGCAGCTTACTATAATAAAAAATTCATACATATCTATTCTGCTGGTATTTACCTATGGTTTTCAAGCCTTTGAACTTGAGGGTAACAAGGCTCAAAGATAACTCGGGACTGTGATTAATGCAATGAAATGTAATGCAGTGTCGATGAACAGTGATTGGATGCTGCTTTACAGTTAAACTTCTTTATAAGAAGCATTCGGGTAAAGCGACATTGTTCACTGATGTGGCTGTCTGCACCATGTCCCATTAGTTGCACATCTTTTCACTCCTGAGGGCAATTGCTTATAAAGGACAAAATATCTCTCAGTTGTGGTTGGCTGTCTTGCTTGTCACAGATAGAGTAAAAGCTTGTTAATTCGAATTTCGCTGGACTGGAAAAAAATGGCCTAATTAACCGAATGTCTGAATTACCGAGAGCACCAAGAAAACAATAAAAAATGTATGCCATATTGCTGCAGATTCCTTTCATGAATGAATGAGCCACTCCTATTCTGACGAGTTCATTATGCTTTGTGCATATAGTAGCGTGGTCCCAGTCGCATTTAAAATGCACTGTTTTGCCACATATAGCCATATTAAGGAAGTGCATGTTGTTTTTCCTTCTAAAGAAATTGAGCATTATTGTGTTAATATAAAACAGCAAATATTAGCTATTAGATATCAGTAAATATTAGATAATCTTTGCGCACTTTCGAGCAAGTCATAAGGCTTGCTGGAAGGTCACAAGAGACCGTCCTGTTATATTGATTGATTTACGGCTAGTTTGCAGCACCTTAGAAACAAATGCAGAAGACTTGGAAAAGTTTTCTGACAGCCATTCATAATACACAACTGAAGGGATTGTTTTATGTTGCCATGAGCTAATAGCCATGAGCTAATAACCTGTTTTCCTGCTTTTCACTTTCAGCTCGTCGATGGCCCAGGGCTGCACTGACCAAGAAACAGGGCACTCTGCTGGTGGTTTGTTCTTCTGACAAATGTACAGTCTCTTTGTTGTCTTCAAATACAGCACACCACTCAGCTGACCTTTCTGTGTTTGTTGTTTTAATTTCACCTTTCCTAGACTGCCTAACACATGGCTACAACACATCCGAGCTATGAGCATGCACAAAGGCATGGTAGACCTGCTGGTAGAAAGGAATGCTGCATGACACACACAGAAATAGTACAAGACCATTTGTATTACTTTCTGGCGTATGTGATGCCTTTGTATCCTATTGCTATGTGTTGCAGTACTTCATGGTACAATAATTATTCACCAAGGCTGCTATGCGGACAGCAACCGTACAAATGCATCACAGGCACAATGGCTGTCGGGTTACATCCTGCACGTGGCTGTAGCACAGGTAAAAGGTTTCAAATATGCTATGTACTGATATTGTGGTTGCAGTTGCATCCTGCATGTAATGATTGTGGTCACAATTTACGTGTGACCGTAACTGCAATATCAGTGCATAACAGATATAAAACAGTTTGCCCGTGCTACAGCATTGGCAGCGTTGGTAGGTAGTACGGCTTCAATAACATTTAGCTGTGGTATGGCATCTATGATGTTGGTAGGCATTCACTGCTTTAGACGCTACGCCACCTTGACGATCGGCCACTTTCCTTACAGATGATACTCGAACACCGCCCTCATCGCTCGTCGGCCCACAAGGCACTAAAGCACTTTTGCGCTTTTTGAAGATGACTGGTTTGCGCGAACGCCTTTGACAGTTGGACTTATCCTACAACGTCTATTTCATTATTCCCCTTCTTTCTCTCTCTCTTCCATCTTTCTATTCCCCCTTCCCATTCCCCCAGTGTAGGTAGCCAACCGGACACCTTTCTGGTTAACCTCCCTGCCTTTCTGTTTTTTCCTTCCTTCCTCCTTCCTTCCTCCACTGCTTTAGATGTTTCTTCTGCTTATGGCACGGGACTGGTAGGGTTAAGGAGCACTACGGTTTCAAAACTAGTCTCTTATTCTACGCCATTGGTAGTGTTGTGTATCATTACAGCTTCAGTAAGAAATAGTGCCGTAATGGGAACTTCCTGGCATCAAGAGTTGCCTTGTTATATTCTCTAGAAACAACTTAATGAACAGACAGACAGTGAAGCCTAGGAAAACATAGGGGAAGTTACTTCATCTAAGTTCACGTTCTACGTGACGCCTCCTGGCAAGAAAGTGTGTTCTACACACGCCGCCTTGGCCTCGAGTGGCGCTGCCTAACACTCCCAGGATAATACCTACATAAATACACAATAAAGTGGACGGGGGGACGACCGCCCTTGTAGCTCAGTTGGTAGAGCATCGGACGCGACATCCGAAGGTCGTGGGTTCGGGTCCCACCGAGGGCAGGTTTGTCTTTTCGTCCACTTTAATTCCTTTCTACTTTCTTCACAATTACAATACCACAAGTAACTTCCCCTATGTTTTCCTAGGCTTCACTGTCTGTCTGTTCATTAAGTTGTTTCTAACAAATAAAGAACGAGCCCTTGACCCCTTCCCTTTCCTTGTTATATTCTCGTAATATGACGGCCTTTTTTTATTCAGTGATCCTCCATGAGTATACAGGCTCATGGTGTTTTATTCTGCAACATGTTATTCTAAGCAATGTTTTTGCAAGGCTGCTGCTAATTTTATGGGGTAGATAGATGGGTTAGTTGAAATTACATTCTGGTGAATAATTACGGCTTATACACAACAAACGATGCATACAACACGAGTGCCTGTGTTGTGAGCAAGCTTGTCTTTCTTTTTCTGTATCTTCTTTCCTGTGATAGGTCTGTTTTTCACTGAGAACACTGCTTTTGTTGTATGTGACGCCGAGCAGCTGTGGCAGCACATGATCTCTCGCAGGCCAAGGCAGCGGCTGAGCGCGCCGAGCGCTGCTTCTCGTGCGGCCAGTGCGGAAAGCGCTTCAAGCGCTCCTCAACCCTCTCGACGCACCTGCTCATCCACTCGGACACGCGGCCCTACCCATGCCACTTCTGTGGCAAGCGATTCCACCAGAAGTCAGACATGAAAAAGCACACCTACATACACACCGGTGGGTGCGCACCACACTCTCGTGGTTTTCTGTTGCACTATCAAGCGAGCCAAAGTTCGAAAGCGCAAGAGATTCATACAGTAAGGGGTCCTTCAGTGTACACACATACTAGGAAGTCTAACGGGAGAGCATATGCACTTTTTTTTTGCTGATGCGTGTGCTCTCATTTGCTCTGGGCTGCATATTTTACCACTATAAGCTCGACCACATTTGCCTTTGAAGTTGAGGCTTTTCAGTGCCAAATGTCTCACATTATGGAATCCTCCATGTCAACATTGTCGTAAAGGCACCTGGCTAAGCACCATAAGCATTTATAGAAAACAAGTTTCTCCATTGTTAAAGCAAAACTAATTTATCTGAGGATAACTGAAAGAAGCCTTAATTGGCAGGGAAAATTGAAATCGTGGATTATGAGCCTTCCTGGGTTTTTTCGTAAGCCTTAAAAAATGAACGAGAGGGTTCACTTATGGAATTTCGTTCAGGAAACTGCCCTACCACAGCAGTCTAGTGGTTATGGCACTCAACTACTGATCTAAAGGTCATGTGTTTGAGTCCCGGCCGCGGCGGCTGCATATCGATAGAGGTGAAATGTTGAGGACCCTGTACTCTGCGATGCTAGTGCATGTTAAAGAGCCACAGGGGGCCGAATTTGCTAGAGCTGTTCACTACGGCGTGCCTCGTAATCGTGCCATAGGTTTGGCATGTAAAATCCGGTAAATCAATCACATCCAGGAAAGTGCCTTAAAACGGAAGCTTAAGATTTTACATCCATCACTTTAGAAGATGTGACATGTTGGTAAGCGAGCCACATCGCTCAAGCAGGGCCTGCATTTTCACTAGAGTGCCTTATGCAGGGCTGAGACAGGTGCTCATATTGCGCAGTTTTGATACAATTCCGTTTTCCTGCTCTGAGCTGCTCCAAAAGTATGAAATTGGGAAAATTGCTTCAAACTGCTCCAAAACAGCCTGGAAAGCAAGTATTTTGGTGCTCACGTCAGTTTCAATGGGGAAAAAACGGGAGTGGCGCAACGTGCATCGCATGATCGAATCTCGGGTGTCCGAGATTTGCTGCGGACACTTCGATTTTGTGATAGCGTACGTTGACACGAAAATCAATACACGTGGAAGCGATTATCTATATGCAATTGAGTACCTTCCGCGATTAGTTGCCACCACAGTATTTTAGTGTTACAATAGAGGGCATTGCGCTGGTAGAAAGATCAGATGAGTTTCTTCGTAATGGTGTGAAGCAGGAAAATCTTCATAAAATCCAAAGTGAGCAGACTCTCCTGACAAAGGAGAACACTAATTAACCTACATGAAGTGCTAGGGATCCTTCAGAAGCTAAATAAGAAAATCTACATAAAGTCAAAGCACTGATTAGTGAAATCATGTAAGTGGTCTTAACTAAAAGACTATCATGTGTCGACAAAAATTTTGGTGTATTGAGAATTTCTTCTAATTTTGAGAAGTGTACTGACCCCTGGTTGTGGAAAAGATACTTGACTGCCTGGGCTGCTCCAAATTCGACTAGACATCACATTAATGTTGTGAGCTGCTCCAAGTCAAGGTTCTTCTGCTCCAAAATGAACATTTCGCTGCTCCAAAAACTGCTCCCAAGGCTGTTTCTGCTGTCTCACCCCTGCATATGCCCAAAACGCTTTAAAAGAATATTTGAGCGAATCCTGATTCTGGACAAATCACGCTACAAGTCAGCAGTAAGCTTTTCCAATTCGGCCTCATAACAACTGGATTGCATCTATCCAACCAGTTATTGATCGTGCTGTTGGCGTGCTTCTCTGCCTCACTGATCGACACCAACGTGTTCGGTATATCCCATGCTTTGAGTCTTCGAACTGTGTTATGGTATACAAGGACAGTCAAAACATTCATTAAGGTATTTTAAATAGCTTTGAGAGTACTTGGCAGTCATTCACCTGGGGCTATTTAGGCAATATTGCGTTGACTCATTGTTTTGTGAACCAATTGCAACGTTGCTCAAAGCGAGCATGCAACACTTTTTAAACATGGTTGGAAAATGGTGCGGATCATTCGTGAAGGCTCCTGTGGACATGTGATCCAATGTTATTGCACTGCACGCACCAGGAAATTCGTAATTTACTCATTTGGTTTCAAACACAGCTGGAAAAGTGCCCTCTCTCCTTTCAGCAATGACGTCACTGGGGGAACGGGGGATGCCGATTACGTCGCTTTACTTTTTCATTGCTTTTTAAGAGAGATACACACATTTTCTGATTTCTTAACATTAAAACAAACAAGTAAAGCATAGCAGATGATCCTTTCGCAATAATGAAATCGGGCCCGTAGTCGGTGGCCCCCAGAGACATCCTTTGTTGAGAGAAGAGCGGGCACATCCGAGCTGTGTTTGAGACTGATCCGCGAACTCCCTGGTGTGTGCAGTGCTATAGCATTTGGCTCACATGTTCATAGGAGCCATCGCAACTGATTGGCACCACTTTCTGACTTTGTTCAAAATGTGTTGCAGGGCCCCTTTAAAGGGCCCCTAAACCACACACTCGTTCTATTCTATTAATGAAATGTGGTGCCTGCTTGTTTCGCTCTCTCCTGCGCAATGCCGGTGTTACCTCCTTGCCAGGTTCTCCTCCGAATGTCCCATGATGTACATCGTCGCTGATGCGCAGTTCAAAAGGCTGTCCACTTCCGGTTGTTGCGCCTCCGCTATGTACGACAGTACGACAGTACAACTGTGTTGAAGCACGAGTGAATTGGCACTTGCGTTGCAGAGCACTTATGAATTAGCAAACGCGCTCACGCAATTGCCACCAAACCACACTGACCAAGCAAGAAAGACAGGCAAGGAGTGTGTGTGTAATTGCTAGCAGACTATACAGAAGTCGGAGTTCTTCGACCAATCAGCGGAGCTCCGCCTCTGTTGTCTCGAAAACCACGTTGCCTGTCGTCACGGCTCACTTTGGTACACCGGAATGCCAGAAGAGGCGCATGGGAAAGACGCACAGGACGCTTGTTATGTGGTTTAGGGGCCCTTTAAAAATCCCTTGCTGAGTGCCCTCAGCATCTCATGGAGGCATAAATCCACTTATGTTCAAGGTCGCGATTAATATGGAAAGGAGAGGAAAGTCGTCTTGCTGCTTCGTCATTCATAATATGTGAAAAAAAAATCGAACAAAAATTACGTAAGCTTCCTGAAAATACCGTCGTGTTGAGTAAGAGTGGCAACAGTCCGGTGACGGTGAGCCATATACGACTGGTATGGCACAGAGGCAATGAGAACCAGGTACACGGTCCTATACATGCCTTACATACGGAAAGGCCTATGTGATTTTTAGGCACACTGTAATGGGGACAACGGATATGTGGCCACCTGCGGTTCTTCGTATTTGTGTGTGTCGGGTAGATTGATTGCTGGGGTTTTACATTCCAAAACCATGATATGATTATGAGAAATGCTGTAGTGGAGGGCACCGCGCACCGACATCGCACAGTACACAGGCCTCAGCATTTAGACTCCGTCGGATCGTCATCCTAGTGCAATAGCCTCTAGACCACCATTGCTGTGTGTGTGTACTGATTTCCGCTTTTCGCTCCATTGAAACAGCAACCACTGTGGCTGGGAATCAAACCTGCGGGCCCTCAAACTGTACGCGCTACTATTGCTTAGGGCTACCATCTGGCCTCACAGCAGTAATTGTAATGCATTTCGTAAGCTGAGCCATTTCTTGGCTTTAGCCCTGTGCAAACGGTATACCTTCACGTTACGAACAGCACGAACACTATCAGCATGACATAGCATTCTTGGTAAGAAAGTAGCTATAGCGTGGAGTTTTCAAGAAGAAAAAACACTGCGGCAGGAATGGAAGTGATTGAGCAGTAAGATGTGTCGCATTGAATTTTTGGATGCAATATATGTCTTCCACCTTGAAAGCAAAAAACAAAAATAAAGAAAAACAGT
>JABSTT010005783.1:0-12526 GCA_013339685.2 Hyalomma asiaticum | reverse complement strand
GTGCTTTCGTTGTTGTTTTGCTAAGAGTACTCTCAAGGTGCGTCGCTCGTTTCTTTAGTGAATACAGGAAGTTGCGCACTGTAAGTGCATAAAACGCGTTTCTTGGCACTTTTGTTCCTAGCAAAGTATTCAGGACTGCTTACGTCGGTAAAGTTTGGGAATGTCATTTTCACCATTATTTGCATTCCAAAAATTCCAAAAGTGCAGTGTTATTCTGTGAGTCATGTTCAAATGACGGAAACAGTCTTTTCACAATGACAAGGTTAGCAGCGCATCAACTCGTCATACGCAGACCAATGTTCCTGCATATCTCCTCTGAGAAGACTTCATAGAAGGAAATTTAAAGGGGTATTTAGGTGCTTTCCGTGTTGTTTTGCTAAGAATTACCTTCAAGGTGCTTCGCTCGTTTCTTTAGTGAATACAGCAGTTGCGCACTGTAAGTGCATAAAACGTCGTTTCTTGCACTTTTGTTCCTAGCAAAGTATTCAGGACTGCTTACGTCGGTAAAGTTTAGGAATGTCATTTTCACCATTATTTGCATTCCAAAAATTCCAAAATTGCAGTGTTATTCTGTGAGTCATGTTCAAATGACGGAAACAGTCTTTTCACAATGACAAGGTTAGCAGCGCATCAACTCGTCATACGCAGACCAATGTTCTGCATATCTCCTCTGAGAAGACTTATAGAAAGTAATTGAAAGGTGCATTTAGGAGCTTTCCGTGTTGTTTTGCTAAGAATTACCTTCAAGGTGTGTCGCTCGTTTCTTTAGTGAATACAGCAGTTGCGATCTGTAAGTTCATAAAACGTCGTTTCTTGCACTTTTGTTCCTCGCAAAGTATTCAGGACTGCTTACATCGGTAAAGTTTAGGAATGTCATTTTCACCATTATTTGCATTCCAAAAATTCCAAAATTGCAGTGTTATTCTGTGAGTCATGCCCAAATGACGGAAACAGTCATTTTAACAATCACAAGGTCAGCAGCGCATCAACTCGTCATACGCAGACCAATGTTTGTGCATGAGAAATCGGTGTGCCTACTTCATAGAAGGAAAGCTAAAGGTGTATTTAGGTGCTTTCGTTGTTGTTTTGCTAAGCATTATCTCTCAAGGTGTGTCGCTCGTTTCTTTAGTGAATACAGCAGTTGCTCACTGTAAGTGCATGAAACATCGTTTATTGCACTTTTTTTCCTAGCAAAGTATTCAGGACTGCTTACGTCGGTAATGTTTAGGAATGTCATTTTCACCATTATTTGCATTCCAAAAATTCCAAAAATTGCAGTGTTATTCTGTGAGTCATGTCCGAATGACGGAAACAGTCTTTTCACAATCACAAGGTTAGGAGCGCATCAACTCGTCATACGCAGACCAATGTTTCTGGATATCTCCTCTGTAAAGACTTGAGAGACATTAATTTAAAGGTGCATTTAGGTGCTTTCCGTGTTGTTTTGCAAATTACCTTTCAAAGTGCGTCGCCCGTTTCTTTAGTGAATACAGCAGTTGCCCACTGTAAGTGCATAAAACGTCGTTTCTTGCACTTTTGTTCCTAGCAAAGTATTAAGGACCGCTTACGTCGGTAAAGTTTAGGAATGTCATTGTCACCATTATTTGCATTCGAAAAATCCCCAATTTGCAGTGTTATTCTCTTAGTCATGCCCGAATGACGGAAACGGTCTTTTCACAATCACAAGGTTAGCAGCGCCTCAACTCTTCATACGCAGACCAATGTTTCTGCATGAGAAATCGTTGTCCAGATTTCATAGAAGGAATCTTCATAGAAGAAATCTAACGGTGTATTTAGGTGCTTTCTTTGTTGTTTTGCTAAGCATTACCTTTCAAGGTGCTTCCCCCGTTTCTTTAGTGAATACAGCAGTTGCGCACTGTAAGTGCATGAAACATCGTTTCTTGTACTTTTGTTCCTAGCAAAGTATTCAGGACTGCTTGCGTCGGTAAAGTTTAGGAATGTCATTTTCACCCAGGGTGTCGGAACGAAATGTTTTTCGTTCCGGTTTTCGTTTCGTTCCGCAGAAAAATGTTCCGTTCCGTTTTCGTTCCGGAACTAAAAATAAACGTTCCGTAACGGTTCATAACGTTATTTTTTTCAATAATAAGAACGAACAAAATACTTAATATTAAAAGTACCTTTAAAAACAGCAAAAGTTACGGAACTATTACATAAAAATGCGATAATAATTGTTGGGATTTTACGTCATAAGGCCACGGTGTGACTATGAGGGAAGTCGCAAAAAGTTTCGAAGCAAGGACACAACAAAAACTTGGTATTCATTTTTCCTCAAGTTTGAATCCCGAATTTTCGTCAAAGGGGGCACACGATTTTGAGAAGCAGCAGTCATCAAGTGTACTCGCCGATAAGCGAGGCAGCTGCTCTGACAAAACGAAAGTGAGCGCCGAAAATGCCCTCTCAACGCTGACTTGTGTGGCTGGCACACCAAGGGCCACTTGCGCTAACATGTACAGCTCCGGTTGCCGCTCTTTGCGCTCGTCTCAAAATTTCAACACATAAGCGACGACAACGCCCTCTCCACGACGGCCTGTGTGAGAGGCACGCGAACTCCGCTTGAATTTAATACAAACAGCTATGGTTGCCCCTTTCTTGCTTTCCTGCATTATTTCAACGCATCTTTCCTTTGAAACACCTGCCCGAGATGCGTGCTGACGTTGAACCCTGAGTTATGCATCATTGCTCACGTTGCATGACCTCGGTTGTTCCGGATCGTAAAGTCTTCCCGTGAACCGAAAAACGATAAAAAATATTTCGTTTTTGCTCCGGAACGAAATAATAAATAACGTTCCGTTACGTTTTCGTTCCGGTCAAAAATATCGTTTTTTCGTTTTTCGTTTTCGTTTTCGTTCCGTTCCGACACTCTGTTTTCAACCATTAGGTTCATTCCAAAAATTCCAAAATTGCAGTGTTATTCTGTGAGTCATGTCCAAATGACGGAAACAGTCTTTTCACAATCACAAGGTTAGTAGCGCATCAACTGGTCATACGCAGACAAATGTTTCTGCATATCTCCTCAGAGAAGACTTGATAGAAAGTAATTTAAAGGTGCACTTAGGTGCTTTCCGTGTTGTTTTGCTAAGAATTACCTCTCAAGGTGCGTCGCTCGTTTCTTTAGTGAATACCGGAGTTGCGCACTGTAAGTGCATAAAACGTCGTTTCTTGCACTTTTGTTCCTAGCAAAGTATTCAGGACTGCTTACGTCGGTAAAGTTTAGGAATGTCATTTTCACCATTATTTGCATTCCAAAAATTCCAAAATTGCAGTGTTATTCTGTGAGTCATGTCCGAATGACGGAAACAGTCTTTTCACAATCACAAGGTTAGCAGCGCATCAACTCGTCATACGCAGACCAATGTTTCTGCATATCTCCTCTGAGAAGACTTGATAGAAAGTAATTGAAAGGTGCATTTAGGTGTTTTCCGTGTTGTTTTGCTAATTACCTTTCAAGGTGTGTCGCTCGTTTCTTTAGTGAATACAGCAGTTGCGATCTGTAAGTTCATAAAACGTCGTTTCTTGCACTTTTGTTCCTAGCAAAGTATTCAGGACTGCTTACGTCGGTAAAGTTTAGGAATGTCATTTTCACCATTATTTGCATTCCAAAAATTCCAAAATTGCAGTGTTATTCTGTGAGTCATGTCCAAATGACGGAAACAGTCTTTTCACAATCACAAGGTTAGCAGCGCATCAACTCGTCATACGCAGACCAATGTTTCTGCATGAGAAATCGGTGTGCATACTTCATAGAAGGAAAGCTAAAGGTGTATTTAGGTGCTTTCGTTGTTGTTTTGCTAAGCATTACCTCTCAAGGTGTGTCGCTCGTTTCTTTAGTGAATACAGCAGTTGCGCACTGTAAGTGCATAAAACGTCGTTTCTTGCACTTTTTTTGCTAGCAAAGTATTCAGGACTGCTTACGTCGGTAATGTTTAGGAATGTCATTTTCACCATTATTTGCATTCCAAAAATTCCAAAATTGCAGTGTTATTCTGTGAGTCATGTTCCAAATGACGGAAACGTCTTTTCCACAATGCACAAGGTTAGCAGCGCATCAACTCGTCATACGCAGACCAATGTTTCTGCATATCTCCTCTGAGAAGACTTCATAGAAAGGAAATTTAAAGGTGCATTTAGGTGCTTTCCGTGTTGTTTTGCTAAGAATTAACCTCTCAAGGTGCGTCGCTCGTTTCTTTAGTGAATACAGCAGTTGCCGCACTGTAAGTGCATAAACAGTCGTTTCTTGCACTTTTGTTCCTAGCAAAGTATTCAGGACCTGCTTACGTCGGTAAAGTTTAGGAATGTCATTTTCACCATTATTTGCATTCCAAAAATTCCAAAATTGCAGTGTTATTCCTGTGAGTCATGTCCGAATGACGGAAACAGTCTTTTCACAATCACAAGGTTAGCAGCGCATCAACTCGTCATAGCCAGACAAATGTTTCTGCATGAGAATCGGTGTGCAGACTTCATAGAAGGAAATCTTAAAGGTGTATTTAGGTGCTTTTCGTGTTGTTTTGCTAAGCATTACCTTTCAAAGTGCTTCGCCCGTTTCTTTAGTGAATACAGCAGTTGCGCACTGTAAGTGCATAAACGTCGTTTGTTCCTAGCAAAGTATTCAGGACTGCTTACGTCGGTAAAGTTTAGGAATGTCATTTTCACCATTATTTGCATTCCAAAAATTCCAAAATTGCAGTGTTATTCTGTGAGTCATGTCCAAATGACGGAAACAGTCTTTTCACAATCACAAGGTTAGCAGCGCATCAACTCGTCATACGCAGACCAATGTTTCTGCATATCTCCTCTGTAGAAGACTTGATAGAAGGAATTTAAAGGTGCACTTTAGGTGCTTTCCGTGTTGTTTTGCTAAATTACCTTTCAAGGTGCTGTCGCTCGTTTCTTTAGTGAATACAGCAGTTGCGCACTGTAAGTGCATAAAACGTCGTTTCTTGCACTTTTGTTCCTAGCAAAGTATTCAGGACGCTTACGTCGGTAAAGTTTAGGAAATGTCATTTTCACTTATTTGCATTCCAAAATTCCAAAATTGCATGTGTTATTCTGGAGTCATGTCCAAAGGACGGAAACGTCTTTTCACAATCACAAGGTTAGCAGCGCATCAACTTCGTCATACGCAGACAATGTTTCTGCATGAGAAATCGGTGTCAGACTTCATAGAAGAAATCTAAAGGTGTATTTAGGTGCTTTCGTGTTGTTTTGCTAAGCATACCTTTCAAGGTGCTCGCCTGTTTCTTTAGTGAATACAGCAGTTGCGCACTGTAAGTGCATAAAACGTCGGTTCTTGCACTTTTGTCCTAGCAAGTATTCAGGACGCTTACGTCGGTAAAGTTTAGGAATGTCATTGTCACCATTATTGCATTCCAAAAATTCCAAAATTGCAGTGTTATTCTGTGAGTCATGTCAAATGACGGAAACAGTCTTTTCACAATCACAAGGTTAGCAGCGCATCAACTCGTCATACGCAGACCAATGTTCTGCATATCTCCTCTGAGAAGACTTCATAGAAGGAAATTTAAAGGTGCACTTAGGTAGCTTTCGTGTTGTTTTGCTAAGAATTACCTCTCAAGGTGCGTCGCTCGTTCTTTAGTGAATACAGGAGTTGCGCACTGTAAGTGCATGAAACATCGTTTCTTGTACTATGGTTCCTAGCAAAGTATTGAGGACTGCTTACATCGGTAAAGTTTAGGAATGTCATTTTCACCATTATTTGCATTCCAAAAATTCCAAAATTGCAGTGTTAGTCTGTGAGTCATGTCCGAATGACGGAAACAGTCTTTTCACAATCACAAGGTTAGCAGCGCATCAACTCGTCATACGCAGACCAATGTTTCTGCATATCTCCTCTGAGAAGACTTGATAGAAAGTAATTGAAAGGTGCATTTAGGTGTTTTCCGTGTTGTTTTGCTAAGATTACCTTTCAAGGTGTGTCGCTCGTTTCTTTAGTGAATACAGCAGTTGCGATCTGTAAGTGCATAAAACGTCGTTTCTTGCACTTTTGTTCCTAGCAAAGTATTCAGGACTGCTTACGTCGGTAAGTTTAGGAATGTCATTTTCACCATTATTTGCATTCCAAAATTCCAAAATTGCAGTGTTATTCTGTGAGTCATGTCCAAATGACGGAAACAGTCTTTTCACAATCACAAGGTTAGAAGCGCATCAACTCGTCATACGCAGACCAATGTTTTCTGCATATCTCCTCTGTAAGACTTGCAGAGAAGGAAATTTAAAGGTGCATTTAGGTGCTTTCCGTGTTGTTTTGCTAGAATTACCTTTCAAGGTGCTTCGCCCGTTTCTTTAGTGAATACAGCAGTTGCCCACTGTAAGTGCATAAAACTCGTTTCTTGCACTTTTGTTCCTAGCAAAGTATTCAGGACTGCTTACGTCGGTAATTATTTGCATTCCAAAAATTCCAAAATTGCAGTGTTATTCTGTGAGTCATGTCCGAATGACGGAAACAGTCTTTTCACAATCACAAGGTTAGCAGCGCATCAACTCGTCATACGCAGACCAATGTTTCTGCATATCTCCTCTGAGAAGACTTGATAGAAAGTAATTTAAAGGTGCATTTAGGTGCTTTCCGTGTTGTTTTGCTAAGATTACCTCTCAAGGTGCGTCTCTCGTTTCTTTAGTGAATACAGCAGTTGCGCACTGTAAGTGCATTAAAACGTCGTTTCTTGCACTTTTGTTCCTAGCAAAGTATTCAGGACTGCTTACGTCGGTAAAGTTTAGGAATGTCATTTTCACCATTATTTGCATTCCAAAAATTCCAAAATTGCAGTGTTATTCTGTGAGTCATGTCCGAATGACGGAAACAGTCTTTTCACAATCACAAGGTTAGCAGCGCATCAACTCGTCATACGCAGACCAATGTTTCTGCATATCTCCTCTGAGAAGACTTGATAGAAAGTAATTTAAAGGTGCATTTAGGTGCTTTCCGTGTTGTTTTGCTAATTACCTTTCAAGGTGTGTCGCTCGTTTCTTTAGTGAATACAGCAGTTGCGATCTGTAAGTGCATAAAACGTCGTTTCTTGCACTTTTGTTCCTAGCAAAGTATTCAGGACTGCTTACATCGGTAAAGTTTAGGAATGTCATTTTCACCATTATTTGCATTCCAAAAATTCCAAAATTGCAGTGTTATTCTGTGAGTCATGTCCAAATGACGGAAACAGTCTTTTCACAATCACAAGGTTAGCAGCGCATCAACTCGTCATACGCAGACCAATGTTTCTGCATATCTCCTCTGAGAAGACTTCATAGAAGGAAATTTAAAGGTGCACTTAGGTGCTTTCCGTGTTGTTTTGCTAAGATTACCTCTCAAGGTGTGTCGCTCGTTTCTTTAGTGAATACAGCAGTTGCGCACTGTAAGTGCATGAAACATCGTTTCTTGCACTTTTGTTCCTAGCAAAGTATTCAGGACTGCTTACGTCGGTAATGTTTAGGAATGTCATTTTCACCATTATTTGCATTCCAAAAATTCCAAAATTGCAGTGTTATTCTGTGAGTCATGTCCAAATGACGGAAACAGTCTTTTCACAATCACAAGGTTAGCAGCGCATCAACTCGTCATACGCAGACCAATGGTTCTGCATATCTCCTCTGAGAAGACTTGATAGAAAGTAATTTAAAGGTGCATTTAGGTGCTTTTCCGTGTTGTTTTGCTAAATTACCTTCAAGGTGTGTCGCTCGTTTCTTTAGTGAATACAGCAGTTGCGATCTGTAAGTGCATAAAACGTCGTTTCTTGCACTTTTGTTCCTAGCAAAGTATTCAGGACTGCTTACGTCGGTAAAGTTTAGGAATGTCATTTTCACCATTATTTGCATTCCAAAAATTCCAAAATTGCAGTGTTATTCTGTGAGTCATGTCCAATGACGGAAACAGTCTTTTCACAATCACAAGGTTAGCAGCGCATCAACTCGTCATACGCAGACCAATGTTTCTGCATATCTCCTCTGACAAGACTTGATAGAAAGTAATTTAAAGGTGCATTTAGGTGCTTTCCGTGTTGTTTTGCTAAGAATTACCTCTCAAGGTGTGTCGCTCGTTTCTTTAGTGAATACAGTCATTGCGCACTGTAAGTGCATAAAACGTCGTTTCTTGCACTTTTGTTCCTAGCAAAGAATTCAGGACCGCTTACGTCGCTAAAGTTTAGAAATGTCATTGTCACCATTATTTGCATTCCAAAAATCCAAAATTGCAGTGTTATTCTGTGAGTCATGTTCAAATGAAGGAAACAGTCTTTTCAAAATCACAAGGTTATCAGCGCATCGTCATATGCAGACCAATGTTTCTGCATGAGAAATCGGTGTGCAGACTTCACAGAAGGAAATCTAAAGGTGAATTTAGGTGCTTTCTTTGTTGTTTTGCTAAGCATTACCTTTCAAGGTGCTTCGCCCGTTTCTTTAGTGAATACAGCAGTTGCGCACTCTAAGTGCATAAAACGTCGTTTCTTGCACTTTTGTTCCTAGCAAAGTATTCAGGACTGCTTACGTCGGTAAAGTTTAGGAATGTCATTTTCACCATTATTTGCATTCCAAAAATTCCAAAATTGCAGTGTTATTCTGTGAGTCATGTCCGAATGACGGAAACAGTCTTTTCACAATCACAAGGTTAGCAGCGCATCAACTCGTCATACGCAGACCAATGTTTCTGCATATCTCCTCTGAGAAGACTTGATAGAAAGTAATTTAAAGGTGCATTTAGGTGCTTTCCGTGTTGTTTTGCTAAATTACCTTCAAGGTGTGTCGCTCGTTTCTTTAGTGAATACAGCAGTTGCGCACTGTAAGTGCATAAAACGTCGTTTCTTGCACTTTTGTTCCTAGCAAAGTATTCAGGACTGCTTACATCGGTAAAGTTTAGGAATGTCATTTTCACCATTATTTGCATTCCAAAAATTCCAAAATTGCAGTGTTATTCTGTGAGTCATGTCCAAATGACGGAAACAGTCTTTTCACAATCACAAGGTTAGCAGCGCATCAACTCGTCATACGCAGACCAATGTTCTGCATGAGAAATCGTTGTGCAGACTTCATAGAAGGAAATCTTAAAGGTGTATTTAGGTGCTTTCGTGTTGTTTTGCTAAGCATTACCTTTCAAGTGCTGTCGCTCGTTTCTTTAGTGAATACAGCAGTTGCGCACTGTAAGTGCATAAACGTCGTTTCTTGCACTTTTGTTCCTAGCAAAGTATTCAGGACTGCTTACGTCGGTAAAGTTTAGGAATGTCATTTTCACCATTATTTGCATTCCAAAAATTCCAAAATTGCAGTGTTATTCTGTGAGTCATGTCCGAATGACGGAAACAGTCTTTTCACAATCACAAGGTTAGCAGCGCATCAACTCGTCATACGCAGACCAATGTTTCTGCATATCTCCTCTGAGAAGACTTGATAGAAAGTAATTTAAAGGTGCATTTAGGTGTTTTCCGTGTTGTTTTGCTAATTACCTTTCAAGGTGTGTCGCTCGTTTCTTTAGTGAATACAGCAGTTGCGCACTGTAAGTGCATAAACGTCGTTTCTTGCACTTTTGTTCCTAGCAAAGTATTCAGGACTGCTTACGTCGGTAATGTTTAGGAATGTCATTTTCACCATTATTTGCATTCCAAAATTCCAAAATTGCAGTGTTATTCTGTGAGTCATGTCCGAATGACGGAAACAGTCTTTTCACAATCACAAGGTTAGCAGCGCATCAACTCGTCATACGCAGACCAATGTTTCTGCATATCTCCTCTGTAGAAGACTTGATAGAAGTAATTTAAAGGTGCATTTAGGTGCTTTCCGTGTTGTTTTGCTAAATTACCTTTCAAGGTGCTGTCGCCCGTTTCTTTAGTGAATACAGCAGTTGCGCACTGTAAGTGCATAAAACGTCGTTTCTTGCACTTTTGTTCCTAGCAAAGTATTCAGGACTGCTTACGTCGGTAAAGTTTAGGAATGTCATTTTCACCATTATTTGCATTCCAAAAATTCCAAAATTGCAGTGTTATTCTGTGAGTCATGTTCAAATGACGGAAACAGTCTTTTCACAATGACAAGGTTAGCAGCGCATCAACTCGTCATACGCAGACCAATGTTTCTGCATATCTCCTCTGAGAAGACTTCATAGAAGGAAATTTAAAGGTGCACTTAGGTGCTTTCCGTGTTGTTTTGCTAAGAATTACCTCTCAAGGTGCGTCGCTCGTTTCTTTAGTGAATACAGCAGTTGCGCACTGTAAGTGCATAAAACGTCGTTTCTTGCACTTTTGTTCCTAGCAAAGTATTCAGGACTGCTTACGTCGGTAAAGTTTAGGAATGTCATTTTCACCATTATTTGCATTCCAAAAATTCCAAAATTGCAGTGTTATTCTGTGAGTCATGTCCGAATGACGGAAACAGTCTTTTCACAATCACAAGGTTAGCAGCGCATCAACTCGTCATACGCAGACCAATGTTTCTGCATGAATCTCCTTGTAGCAGACTTCATAGAAGGAAATCTAAAGGTGCATTTAGGTGCTTTCCGTGTTGTTTTGCTAAGCATTACCTTTCAAAGTGCTTCGCCGTTTCTTTAGTGAATACAGCAGTTGCGCACTGTAAGTGCATAAAACGTCGTTTCTTGCACTTTTGTTCCTAGCAAAGTATTCAGGACCGCTTACGTCGGTAAAGTTTAGGAATGTCATTTTCACCATTATTTGCATTCCAAAAATTCCAAAATTGCAGTGTTATTCTGTGAGTCATGTCCGAATGACGGAAACGGTCTTTTCACAATCACAAGTTAGCAGCGCATCAACTCGTCATATGCAGACCAATGTTTCTGCATATCTCCTCTGAGAAGACTTCATAGAAGGAAAGCTAAAGGTGTATTTAGGTGCTTTCGTTGTTGTTTTGCTAAGCATTACCTTTCAAAGTGCTTCGCCGTTTCTTTAGTGAATACAGCAGTTGCGCACTGTAAGTGCATAAAACGTCGTTTCTTGCACTTTTGTTCCTAGCAAAGTATCAGGACTGCTTACTATCGGTAAAGTTTAGGAATGTCATTTTCACCATATTTGCATTCCAAAAATTCCAAAATTGCAGTGTTATTCTGTGAGTCAGTGCCCAAATGACGGAACAGTCATTTTCACAATCACAAGGTTAGCAGCGCATCAACTCGTCATACGCAGACCAATGTTTCTGCATGAGAAATCGGTGTGCAGACTTCATAGAAGGAAATCTAAGGTTATTTAGGTGCTTTCGTGTGTTTTGCTAAGCATTATCCTCTCAAGGTGTGTCGCTCGTTTCTTTAGTGAATACAGCAGTTGCTCACTGTAAGTGCATGAAACATCGTTTCTTGCACTTTTTTCCTAGCAAAGTATTCAGGACTGCTTACGTCGGTAAGTTTAGGAATGTCATTTTCACCATTATTTGCATTCCAAAAATTCCAAAATTGCAGTGTTATTCTGTGAGTCATGTCCGAATGACGGAAACAGTCTTTTCACAATCACAAGGTTAGCAGCGCATCAACTCGTCATATGCAGATCAAATGTTTCTGCAGGAGAAATCCGCTGATGAAGACTTGCATAGAAGAGTAAGCTGAGAGGTGTAAATTTAGGTGCTTTCACGTTGTTGTTTTTGCTACATTACCATCTCAGGTGTGTCGCTCGTGTTCCTTTAGTGAATACAGCAGTTGCGCATCTGTAAGTGCATGAAAACAGTCGTGTCTTGCAGTTTTGTTCCTAGCAAAGTATGCAGGACTGCCGTACGATCGGTAAGGTTTAGGGAATGTCATTTTCAACCATTATTGGCATTCCAAAAATTCCAAAATGCCAGGTGTTATTCTGTGAGTCATGTCCGAAATGACGGAAACAGTCTTTAACAATCACAAAGGTTAGGCAGCGCATCAACTCGTCATTACGCAGACCATGTTGTCTGCATGAGAAATCGGTGTCAGACTTCATATAGAAGGAAAGCTAAAGGTTGTATTAGGTGCTTCGTTGTTGTTTGCTAAGCATTATCTCTCCAAGGTGTGTCGCTCGTTCTTTAGTGAATACAGGAACAGTGCGCACTGTAAGTGCATAAAACGTCGTTTCTTGCACTTTTGTTCTAGCAAAGTATTCAGGACTGCTTACGTCGGTAAAGTTTGGGAATGTCATTTTCACCATATTTGCATTCCAAAAATTCCAAAAGTGCAGTGTTATCTGTGAGTCATGTTCAAATGACGGAAACAGTCTTTTCACAATGACAATGTTAGCAGCGAATAACTCGTCATACGCGACCATGGTTCCTGCATATCTCCTCTGAGAAGACTGATAGAGTAATCTAAAGGTGCCATCTTAGGTGCTTTTCCGTGTTGTTTTGCTAATTACCTCTCAAGGTGTGTCGCTCGTCTTCTTTAGTGAATAAGCGTGCGATCTGTAGTTCATTAAAACGTCGTTTCTAGACTTTTGTTCCTAGCAAAGTATTCAGGACTGCTTACGTCGGTAAAGTTTAGGGAATGTCATTTTCACCATTATTTGCATTCCAAAAATTCAAAATTGCAGTGTTATTCTGTGAG
>JABSTT010005782.1:0-15467 GCA_013339685.2 Hyalomma asiaticum | reverse complement strand
CTCCGGAAATTTCGACCACCTGGGGTTCTTTAACGTGCACTGACATCGCACAGCACACGGGCCTCAACATTTCGCCTCCATCGAAATGCAGCCGCCGCGGCCGGGATTCGATCCCGCGACCCTCGGATCAGCAGCCGAGTACCTTAGCCACTAGACCACCGTGGCGGGGCGTTTCATCGAAAAGATAAAATGTTATTTCCTGAGCCTTGCATCGGAACACTGATGCATCCCAATTGCACGGTAATCTGTAATTTCTAACGAAAAGGGATTTCATTATATTGCGAATAAACGATGGATGTTCCGAAGACGGCATTCACAAATCATCGCCAAACAACTCTTCTAGCCACAGTTGTTTCCCCCCATTCTCAGTTATCAACTAGGATTGGTAATCCTAATAAAGTTCCTCGCATGTGATGTCTAACCAAAACATGCAGCGATTCACTGATCCACAGAACATCCGGCGCGTGCAAGCTCCTTGACGGATCACTTTCCACCACAGCCTATCACCACTTTGCATTGACTTGTGCAGAACGTTTCTTTCTGCACTGGCTAACATTGTATAAGGAAGCAAACGTTCCTTCCTATTCTCTTTGTACACGACCTATTTAACTAAAATTACATAAGAAATTAAAGTTATTCTCCTGCGCCGTCCATAAAGTATTGCTTTATATGCTTGAGACAGAGCGTCCCTATTGATGTCTATGGCAGGAATGCGGCCTTATACAATGGGATAGAGAACAAAGAAAACGTTAAAAAATGATTACTGCGAATGGTAAAGCAATACACGCTTAAGAGAGCAAAATGACGCCTAGCTTACAAGTCAGAAAAATATTGATTTGCAAATTTGAAATATTTTAACGACACGGCAAAAATTTCGCCCGAGAGCTGAATTCCAAAGCTTTTTTTTTTTTTTGGACGTAGGAACAACTATTTTATTGAAATGGTACGGCAAAAGGAAGCTGTTACGTTTAAAACGAGGGAACAACGTGTACAGCTTTCGTTGGTGAGTCTGATGAGGTTAGCGTTAGAGGGGCCGCGCACGAGTTTATAACTGTGCGTAAATATTTAAAGTCTTCGGTTCGGCCAAACAAGGTTGAACTGCGTGACGAAGGCACCACTAACACGTAGCGACACACGGACACCATCAGCGCAGCAGGCGGCGGGAGTTATGGAAAATGAAAAGGATAAATTTCCGTCGATCACTATCAGCTCAGCTTTTTTCACTGTGTCCCTATGGGAACCACACAACAGATGCTTTTTCCAGAACAGGGCGAATGAGTGATTTATATGAAAGCAGTTTAGTATCGCGAGGGGCATTGGCAAAAGGGCGATTATACTTAGTCACAACAAAATTGTGGCGTGAAACTTTCATTTGAACTACAGTACTTTGTACTTATTTAGTAAAGTGCACAAAATGTCTTTCGTGTGATCTTCGCTAACAAGAAACTACAAGAAACACCCACTCAGACAATTGCCAGCTCAGCGTTCGCAGTTTTTCGATTTGCAGCTTGGGTCGCGTTCCACGAGCCAGCCGTCCACCAACCACGAACATTGACGTATCAACGGCGCATGCTTTCTGGCGCCTCTCCATTACTTTGCACACCATCCGTCGTTTTCGCCATGTGGCGCGTGCTTTGGGCCCCTTTACTCATGACACGTTTTCACATAACACTTTGTTTGTTCGTGAGTACTTACTATAATAAGGTTAGCATGGGATGGTTCTGGCACTGTTTAAGTAAATGGATATGCAATTATATGCAGTTAAAACGTTTGCGATAACCACAAGTGTCGGTGCTTGACAAACTTTTGTTGTTAATGAGCACAAAGTTTGATTTGTAAAACTGCGTTCTCTTCAATGCAACCAATGACTCATCTCCAGATTTCCTGTGGGCGATCAGTACTTCAACACGCCAGCATGGTTTGCGATCAATGGACCCAAGCGAATGCAGCGGAGCTAAAAAAATGCAGTGTAAGATCGTGCTTTTTATATTTCGAGGCTATGCAAGAAATTTTAGTGCAGCTGACGCCGAAAAGAAAGTTGGGGGTTAGCGCTGCAGGAATTCTTTGAAGCCGGTAAACGCTTAGCACCAGTGAGCGCAATGCTTCGGCCAGTGTGCTTTCACGGCACCTACCTGTGTTCGACTTCGCGCAAAACGCCAATGCTTCCACGATCCCAGCGTCTCGCACGTGCCACAGGATCAATACGGGCACGGCACATCCGATCAGGCAAAAGCTTTATCGGGTTTGTCCGTCGGAAAGAAAGATTATTAATGAGCAGGTTCAGGAAATGTTAGGAAATGGAGTAATTCAGGAATCGAGTAGTCCTTTGGCGGCGCCAGTGATACTCGTGAAGAAGAAAGATGGGACATGGAGGTTCTGCGTGGACTATCGACGCCTCAATGTGGTCACTAAAAAGGACGTCTATCCGCTTCCTCGTATTGACGACGCCATCGACTGCCTGCACTCAGCATCGTATTTTTCGTCGGTGGATTTGCGGTCGGGATATTGGCAGATCCCGATGGACCCGGCGGACAAAGAAAAAACGGCGTTTGTGACCCCTGATGGACTCTACGAGTTTAATGTAATGCAATTCGGGCTTTGCAACGCGCTCGCAACGTTCGAACGGTTCATGGACACGATTCTGCGCAGCATGAAGTGGGAAATTTGTATGTGCTACCTCGACGATGTTGTCATTTTTGGTCGCACATTCAGCGAGCAAATTAAGCGTTTGGATGTTGTCTTTACCTGTGTCAAGAACGCTGGATTAGTCTTGAATTCCAAAAAATGCCATTTCGGTGAACGGCAAGCTTTAGTTTTAGGTCATCTTGCGGATAAAGACGGTATACGACCTGATCCACAGAAGACGAAGGCAGTCGAGGCGTTCCAACGACCGCGTTCTGTGAAGCAGCTGCGCAGTTTCTTGGGACTGTGTTCATACTTCCGCCGCTTTGTTTGCTGACGTTGCTTACCCACTGACATGCCTTCTTTGAAAAGATGCACCGTTCCGCTGGACTGCAGAGTGCGACGCTTCTTTTCGGCAGCTGAAGTTTCTTTTGACGTCACAACCACTTCTACGGCACTTTGACTCCTCAGCACCGACCGAAGTTCACACAGATGCTAGCGGTGTGGGTATCAGTGCCGTACTCGTCCAGCGACACGCTGAGAAAGAACACGTTATCGCTTATGCCAGCCGCTCACTAAGCAAGCCTCAGTGTAACTACACCGTAACCGAGCAGGAATGCCTTGCCGTCGTCTTTGCAGTTCAGAGGTTTCGTTCCTACTTATACGGTCGACACTTCAAGATTGTTACGGACCACCACTCCCTCTGCTGGCTTGTAAATCTGCGCGATCCAACTGGCCGACTTGCACGCTGGGCCCTCAGACTGCAAGAGTACGACTTCGCTGTATCGTACAAGACTGGTCTGCGTCACGCTGATGCAGATTGCCTTTCGAGGATGCCACTGCCGTCCACAGACTGCGATGCAGACAATTTTGACAACTACCTGGCTGCCCTCACACCTGCTTTTCCCTGCCCCGCCACGGTGGTCTAGTGGCTATGGTACTCGGCTACAGATCCGAGGGTCACGGGATCGAATCCCGGGTGCGGCGGCTGCATTTCGATGGAGGCGAAATGTTGAGGCCCGTGTGCTGTGCGATGTCAGTGCACGTTAAAGAACCCCAGGTGGTCGAAATTTCCGGAGCCCTCCACTACGGCGTCTTTCATAATCAGAACTGGTTTTGGGGCGTTAAACCCCACAAACCAAGAACAACAACAACCTGCTTTTCCCGACCTGGACAAGTTCACAGCTGAGCAGCACAAGGACTCCAGTTTGCAGTCATGCTTTCAAGCCTCGGAAATGTCTACGCCGCCTCGTCGTTTTTGTGTTCGCGATGGCTTACTGTATAAGAAGAACTACACAGCAACTGGTGCACAACTCCTGCTGGTGGTTCCGGAAAGCCTCCGCACGTCTGTCCTGCTAGCCATGCATGATGACCCTACTTCAGGTCATCTGGGATCAACAAGGACACTGTACCGGGCCAAGGAACGTTTTCATTGGCCGAGAATGCGTCAAACCACCGAACAGTACGTCGCCAGCTGCCCCACTTGTCAGCGTTATAAGCATCCCACGAAAGCTCCCGCCGGTCAACTCCAGCCTGTATCACCTCCAAGCTCCCCCTTTGAGCAAGTTGGTATTGATCTGCTAGGTCCTTTCCCACGATCGACCGCAGGAAATCGTTGGATAGTCGTGCGCGTTGACCATCTCACCCGGTACTGCGAGACGGCCGCTATTCCATCTGCCACGGCCGCCGCCGTGTCCGTTTTCTTGCTGCGTTCTGTTATTCTTAGGCACGGACTACCTCGAGTCATCAGCAGCGACCGTGGACGTCAGTTTACTGCGGACGTGGTAGACCAGCTCCTAGGCTTATGTGCTTGTACCTTTCGGCATTCCACTCCCTACCACCCGCAAACGAATGGGCTCACAGAGCGTACCAACCGTACATTTACCAACATGCTTGCGATGTACATTGCACCAGACTACAAAAACTGGGATGAGATTCTACCGTTTATAACGTATGCGTTCAACACAGCAGGGCACGAGACGACTTGCTGCAGTCCCTTCTTTCTCCTCTATGCCCGTCCACCACGTCATACGCTAGACACCATCCTTCCTTTCTCGTCTGCTGATGACTGTTCCATAGGAGAGATTCTCTGTCGTGCCGAACAGGATCGTCGGCTTGCTCGTCTACGGACACTCGCTGCCCAAGACTCATCAAAGGCCTGATACGACTGCCGACACCGCCCCGTTACCTATGTAGCTGGTGACCTCGTGTTGTTGTGGACCCCTGTGCGGAAACGTGGGCTATTCACGATACTTTTGGCAACTTATGATGGCCCGTTTGTGATTATTGACCGCCTGAGTGAGGTGAACTACACGATCGCCCTCCTCACCGCTACTGGCCGACGTTCGGCCCGAACTGAGGTAACGCATGTCGCCTGCCTTAAAACATACACCGAACAAGGCGCCAACTGACTCGCCCGGCGGGCTTCGTCTGCGCGGGGAGAAATTTCACGGCGCTTCTGGAAAGCAAGGTCGAGGAGAAAGAAGAAGAGTTCATTCCCTGGCCTCGCTCCATCCTGTTGTTCGGTTCGCAGCCTCCTCAATAAACGTCACCTCTTAAACGACTTCGGCCTCGTAACTATATAAATTTCACGCTTATCGTTAATAAACTATATAAACTATATACACTATATATATATATATATATATATATATATATATATATATATATATATAGTATACAAATTTCACGCTTGTCTTTAATAAGCACATAACCTGTTTAGCTCATCTACAGCGTGAGCAACCCTTTTTTCAGGGAATCTACGCGCGGCTGTGAAGACATTGCTGCATTAAACATGACCGCGCATAATTTACCTGTTTCCCTCTCTTTTGTCTTCGCTTTTGGTAATTGCACTTGAAAGTGAGAATCAATCGCCGTTTCTTTCGTTAAAAATGCAGATACTGAGCTTTGTTTATTTGAAGCTTCTTTGCGTTTAGCCACATGCATGTGCCGCAACAACGCGCTAGCGTGTTCAAAAAGGTGCCCTGCTACCTTCCATGAGTAAAAGGACTTTGGTGTCATCGGAGTAGAGAAAAATATCGGAGTAGCATTGAACATTTACAACATTGTTAATTATATATTACGACAAAAAATAAGCTCGGTCCTAGCAGGGATCATTGCGGCACGGTATATTTACTCCTGAATACTTCAGAACTGACGCCATTTACTGTTTTGTGTTGTGTTCTTCCTATTAAATAGTTTTTGATTAAAGATAACGCAACACCACAAACTTCATCAAGCGGTATCTTTTCAAAGAGTACGTCATGTTGCACGCAATGAAATCTCTTTCGAAAGTGGAGAAATATACCGAGAGCTTCTGTAGATTTCGTCTAACGGGAAATATACCGCTGATGTGCATTTATTTTTGTGCGTTTAGGAACCGACTGAGTCCTTTATTTATTACTTGCTCTAGAGTATACCCATGGCGTGTCTCAAAAGACGACGAAACTTCCTTTTTACCAGTGTCCGAGACAACTTCGGAATAAGCCGAGGGAGAGCATGGCCACATTGATGTTGCCTACATCAACAAGAGCTCCGATCCAGGTATGAACAAAACTTTATTCTGACTGCAGTTGATTAGCGGTCCTCGCCAGTTCCTTAGTTGTGTAGGTCTCTTCCATCAGGCATGTGATGATGCAAGGTTGCGCGGTTTACGAACGGACGTGATTATTCGCGGGACGAATCGAAACAAGACTTGGAATTAACTTTTAAACTAGTTGCTTGAGCATCATGATCCAGAGAACAGGGTAGAAAAAGCAAAAGAGGACGAGGAAAAACGTGGTGTTCCCGTTTCTTTCTCGTCTTCATCTTCTTGCGCTGTTCCTTGGATAAAAATTATTTTGCTTTTCCGCTCACGCATATCACCTCAGTTTCATCGAAAAGATAAAATGTTATTTCCTTAGCCTTGCATCGGAACACTGATGCAACCCAATTGCACGGTAATCTGTAATTTCTAACGAAAAGGGATTTCATTATATTGCGAATAAACGATGGATGTTCCGAAGACGGCATTCCTAAATCATCGCCAAACAACTCTTCTAGCCACAGTTGTTTCCCCCCATTCTCAGTTATCAACTAGGATTGGTAATCCTAATAAAGTTCCTCGCATGTGATGTCTAACCAAAACATGCAGCGATTCACTGATCCACAGAACATCCGATGCGTGCAAGCTCCTTGCCGGATCATTTTCCACCACAGCCTATCACCACTTTGCATTGACTTGTGCAGAACGTTTCTTTCTGCACTGGCTAACATTGTATAAGGAAGCAAACGTTCCTTCCTGTTCTCTTTGTACAGGACCTATTTGGCTAAAATTATATAAGAAATTAAAGTTATTTTCCTGCGCCTTCCATAAAGTATTGCTTTATATGCTTGAGACACAGCATCCCTATTGAGGTCTATGGCAGGAATGCGGCCTTATATAATGGTATAGAACAAAGGAAACGTGAAAGAAAAATGCTGAGAATAGTAAAGCAAATACACGCTTAAGAGAGCAAAATGATGCCTAGCTTACAACTCAGAAAAATATTCATTTGCAAATTGAAATATTTTAGCGGTAAGGAACTAATTTTGCCCGAGAGCGAATTCGAAAGCTTTTTTGGATCTAGGAAAAACTATTTAATTGAACTGGTACAGCAAAAGGAAGCAGTTACGTTTAAAACGAGGGAACAACGTGTACAGCTTTCGTTGGTGAGTCTGATGAGGTTAGCGTTAGAGGGGCCGCGCACGAGTTTATAACTGCGCGTAAATATTTAAAGTCTTCAGTTCGGCCAAACAAGCTTGAACTGCGTGACGAAGACACCACTAACACGTAGCGACACACGGACACCATCAGCGCAGAGGCGGCGGGAGTTATGGAAAATGAAAGGGATAAATTTCCGTCGATCACTATCAGCTCAGCTTTTTTCACTGTGTCCCTATGGGAACCACACAACAGATGCTTTTTCCAGAACAGGGCGAATGAGTGATTTATATGAAAGCAGTTTAGTATCGCGAGGGGCATTGGCAAAAGGGCGATTATACTTAGTCACAACAAAATTGTGGCGTGAAACTTTCATTTGAACTACAGTACTTTCTGCTTATTTAGTAAAGTGCACAAAATGTCTTTCGTGTTATCTTCTCTAACAAGAAACTACAAGAAACAGCCACTCAGACAATTGCCAGCTCAGCGTTCACAGTTTTTCGATTTGCAGCTTGGGTCGCGTTCCACGAGCCAGCCGTCCACCAACCACGAACATTGACGTATCAACGGCGCATGCTTTCTGGCGCCTCTCCATTACTTTGCACACCATCCCTCGTTTTCGCCATGTGGCGCGTGCTTTGGGCCCCTTTACTCATGACACGTTTTCACATAACATTTTGTTTGTGCGTGAGTACTTACTATAATAAGGTTAGCATGGGATGGTTCTGGCACTGTTTAAGTAAATGGATAAGCAATTATATGCAGTTAAAATGTTTGCGATTACCACAAGGGTCGGTGCTTGACAAACTGTTGTTGTTAATGAGCACAAAGTTTGATTTGTAAAACTGAGTTCTCTTCAATGCAACGAATGACTCATCTGCATATTTCCTGTGGGCGATCAGTACTTCAACACGCCAGCACAGGTTTGCGATCAGTGGACCCAAGCGAATGTAGGGGAGCTAAAAAAATGCAGTGTAAGATCGTGCTTTTTATATTTCGAGGCTATGCAAGAAATTTAGTGTAGCTGACGCTGAAAAGAAAGTGGGATAGTAGCGCTGCAGGAATTCTTTGAAGCTGGTAAACGAATACTGTGCGTTATTTATCGTTCAATAGCAGTCATTTGTCGTAGGAAGTATTTGTGGGAGTCATACTGGTTGTCTACAAGATCATGTGACGAAATCACAGTCAATGGAATCTTTCGTGAAAGAAGCCGGTTTCGCAAGTCGTTTTACCAATCCGATCGAGATCGTCTAATTGGTTATCAGGTAGCATTGTTATGCTACTAGCAGTATGATTAAATTCAATTCATACTATATTAGTGTATACATAATTATGAAGTGGTGTCTTATTTCATGTCTTATTCATTAGATTTGTTTTCTCGTTCATGCAATTCTAGTATGTAATGCTTATTGAACATTCTCGTACACTTGATAAACAAAGAAACACGTCATTACTGGCGACGCATCTCAACGCATATGAGAATCAGAAGGAGTTCGAGATGATTAATACAATTTACCATTTGCATTGCAGCTTCGAAGCAAGCCGTCGACATTAGCTTACCATCGCCGTTGCCGTGTCCGTGACAATTGCATTGCTTGTTCTGGTTGTCGGATATGCGTGTCGAAAGTAAGCGTGGAATTCTGCATGCTGGGACATTTACTGCAAAGATGCTGTAAAGCAACAAGGTACTGAAAACTTAATTACCCTTGGTTTATTCGCACTTTCTTAGAGTCATGAAAAAAATTAGCGACTTTCATCACAAGTTTGGAAGACCGCCTTTCAGATGGCCATATTGGGACGAGAGGGAATGCCCTTATCCTAATTCGTAGGTGCTGGCGAAGGTAAAAAATGATCTATCTATCTATCTATCTATCTATCTATCTATCTATCTATCTATCTATCTATCTATCTATCTATCTATCTATCTATCTATCTATCTATCTATCTATCTATCTATCTGTCTGAGCATGTAAGAGTGCGCTGTCAACTCTCCAACAAATATCTGGCGACGGTTGTGAGCATATCAATCAAGCTGTTCCAAGTTGATGCCGTGATCTGCGATTACGCCGCTTTCATCTCAAAATGCATTGCGAACGCACCAGCATGGCATTCAGTTTATTACCCATGCCTTTAACCATTATCGTGCTTGGAGAACAAGGAGCTTGTCTAGTTTCCCGAGAGCCTGTGAAACACCTGCTACTTGATGCCTATAAGATGTTATTGTGAATGCTTCTGTCTGCAAGTAAGAATTTGTGCAGAATTAACCATAACGAGTGTGAAATTCTGCATGGTTTGTGAGCAAATCGCCTTTGAAAAGGGCACTCTTACTAATTAGAATACAAGGGCATCCTTATGAACCGTGAGGACGCTACTTGTCGTTTACATCTATTTGTGAGTAGTACTTGGCTGAGAAAGTGAAGGTAACTGGCAACTACATAAAACGCTGCTTCGATCCTCTGGCACCACTGCCAAAATAAACAAAAATGGCCACCATATACAGGGCGACGGCGCCGCTCTACCGTCGCATAGTGGCTATGGCATATCGCCTGTTTATCCGGAGGTCGCGGGATCGAATGCAGATCACGACGTCTGAATTTCGATGGACGCGAAATTTTGGTGCCTTTCTACTGTGCCATGTCGCTGTAAGTTAAAGGGCATTTTCGGCAATTTTTCTTTTTACACTGATCTTAACAAAATGTCCAGTATATGTCCTCCTCGGTACGTAAAATTATGTACGAACACAGGAAGTTGAGTCACTCATTTTCGTGAAAATGAATTCTAATATTTCTAGTGGATTCCAACGCCGGCCGCCCTGTGTTCTTTACTTGATTACCTGCAAAGCTGCCTACCTGAGCAGGCGCTCAGTCAAAAGTAAAATGACCCATACTTCAGTGTTGAAGTCGTTACTCTGGGGTTCATAAAAGCTGGCGTAACTCAACACATGGTCGGATGACCTCGCCACTTACTTTTTCTTGCCCCAGCTCCATATTTATGATGGTAGGGAGGCTGTGACGTCATAGCATATTCTGCATGAATCGTCTACCGGTCTCAGTTTCGGTTTAAACGGATCATTCATTCGCTTACTTAAAGAAAATTGAATCCCTCTGGCTCCTACGGGGCTATTATACTATTGTGAAACACCGATATCAGAGGGTCGTAGGAAAGGCACCGAAATTACCCTTTGAAGAACTCTGTCGAAATTTCCACACAGTGGTAATTTCGGGAGGGCACTACCGTGTCTCTGATAATCATTATCAATTTTCCGTCATGTTACCCATCAAAGGACGCAGACGAAAGATACGCACAACTAAACGCACAAGTTGAGCCATATTCGGATTTCCGCGAAACAAGCAGTCCATCAGAACCACAGAGGATCTCGATGAATGGACTGCCGATCTCACTAAAGATGCCAAACAGGATAGTTGCGAAAGACCAATGGAGTGGGACGGTCCGGTCCCAGACTCGAAGCTTGCGCACCTGTGGTCAGCACAAGCCAACTTACACCGCAGGTGGCTTCATCAAAAACACAGCACATACTCGACATGCTGATTGGGGAAAATGGACAGAGATATCGCGGAGCACTCGAAAACACTTAGTCAAACACAATCTCATCAACTATGTGACAGGATTAACTGACAGCTATGTAAAAAAAGGCCTCGCAGCCCCTCAGGCGCCTATTCGATGCTGAGCAGGCAAACGCGCGTCACGCAACAAAATGCACGAACTTATTTATTAATATCCAGGCAACAGCGAATTAGTAGAAGAACTGAAAAATCGATACATAAACATCCAGGTAGACTCACCAGAGATTCCCGGATACTCCGGATGACAAACACGGAGCTTGACCTAGACCTTGGCCTAGACCGTGCCATTTAAGTAGCATTCGTACAACCGCCGCTTAAGGGGCGCATCAAATTTCAAACAAAGTGCCCCGAAACCTAGATGATAAATCGCTTACCTTCATTACAAATACTATGAACAAACACTGGGCGACTGGGACACTAACCCCCGAGCTGAAAACATGCTAAAGTAATTTTTATTCCTGCGCTGGGCAAGAAACTCAAGCTGAAAAGTCTTCCCCCTATTTCCCTTACTTCCTGCCTGCGGAACGTGATGGAGCATATAATTTTCGACCGACCAACAAAGTTTGCGGAGTCGAATGACGTTTTTCTCTCCACGATAGTGCCTAAGGCAACAACTATCCATGCAGGATATTGTGTTACAAAGTGAACATATCTTAAATTGGAGACACATAAAAGGCTACCAGGACATTAATGGGCCTGGATATTTGCAAGGCATTTGACAATGTCCCATGCCGCCGTACATAATAATGGTGCTCAAATGAACATAGGTAGTCGCACTTACAGTTACATCAGATCTGTCCTGCATGAACGTATGACCGAAATGAATCTCGGCGACGCCAAAAGTCACAAAATAACCTTGGGGACTTGAAGTATTCCACAAGGTGCCTTGTTATCTTCATTCCTGTTTAACCATAAGCCGTGCGTGGCTTATCCTCCCTGTTGGATCAGAACCCCCCATTAGACACTCATTGCACGCAGACGACACTACCATACGCACCTTCACAGGTGCAGATGGCCAGGTCTGCAACTCTTTTCAAGCAGCAGCCGACGCTGTACAGAAATACGTAGAGAAAATCGGCCTTGGCTGTTTGCCAAAGAAATCCGAGCTCCTGGTAATCAGAAACAAGCCCAAGAAGAGTGACTCCTACAGTGGTTATCAACCTGGAGTAAATATCGCCGCAGACGGAAACATAGTCCCTACTGTCACCAAGATAAGGATGTTGGAAATGCTCGTCCAGCACAACAGCCTAAACACACAAAGATTAAAGACACACAGCAACCGTATAATAAACAATACTTTTTCAGAGAATGTGCACTAAAAACTGAGGGATGGAGCAGTCGGACATATGCAAGTTAATCCACGTCTTTGTCATCAGTCGGGTCGTTTACTCGTTCCCCTCTTATTACCTAAGAAAAGCAGATGAGGAGAAACTAAACCCCTCATAAGAGAAGCATGCAGGCGTGTCCTGGGACTTCCCAGGTACGAAAGCACAGACAGACTACTGCGTTTTGGTACACACAACAGGGTGAAAGAATTAATCCAAGACCACCTTACGGTCCAAGAGGAAATGCTTTCGAGCACCAAGGTGGGTTAGCAGGTACTCAGCCACGATGGCCGACGCGTTGGCTGGTCCCCTTGCCAACGGTAACGCGTTCATTAAACACGATTAATCCGCTGCCCCAAAAATGCTTGCAGGGATACACGGTAAAAGAATAAAGGCAAGGGCAGAAATACTCCCACAAATCTTTCAAGGCCGACCAAACATAGTGTATGTTGATGCTGCGAGGCAGGCGATGTTCCGCTGCACCATGCATATTCGCGGTGGCTGAGGTGCTTGAACATAGCACCTCAGCCACCGTGAAAACGGTGGCCATCGCGTTAGAGATCTTCGGCATCTTCGACTAATTACATATCAGGGGAGTCCAAAAGAGTAGTCACGAATTTCATGACGGGATTGGTTGGGTCGATCGCGGCAAACATTTTCAAAAAAAAAAGACCAAACAGCAGCACGATACAGCTTCTACGGGTGCCCGCTCATGCGAGAAATCTGAGGTATGAGGCGGCTTACATGATAGCCCGAGGTTTACTCAACCGAGAGGTCGACCCTTCTGCTGTGGAATATCGCCATGAAGGAATTACCATGTATCAGGAAATTAGAGCTTCTTACGCGGACTGACACACAAAATTAGCAAGGGAAGAGGCCACAATCTGGCAGTAAACACGCGCTGATTGCATTTCTACCCCCCATCGACTATCTAAAACTTACCCGGATGAAATCCAACAGAACTACTTATACTGGTACTGCATGAATGTTGCACAAAATCATATACTTTTGGAATGCGAGGAGAACCTTTCTCTGATGACAATACTGGCACCTCCCTTCCACGAGGCGTCAAAGTCGCTATACTGTCGTCGACTGAGCACAAAATTCGGGCAAATATATTCATCTGGGCCGAAACGGTCGTAGCAAGCAATTTGCCACCACTACTCATGCCATCGGCATGCTAACTTCACAAGTTCTTCCACTAATAACGTTCTTATAAAAATTACACTCTTACTCTCATAATTATATCGTATTTCGAGGCGTAAAACCCCAAAAATAAGTTATCGAACCGGGGTAACGGGGCTTTGTTTTCTGTCATAGCAATACTGAAGTTTCTGGATTGCGGTAATAAATCGTACAATTTTTCGAAGATATGAAGCTGCGTGCTGCCGAGCACGTCATGTTAAATTGGTCTGGAGTACTTCAGTGAGGAAATGGTGTAAATATATTTTGCGCTTGGCGCGAAAACGTGTAGCCTCATCGGCGAAGTGCTTCCAATATGTTTTGGAAATGAGCCACCTTCTGTGCGAGCCAGACATTGAGGTAACATAGTACATCTTTGTAACAGGCCTCACAGAGAGATGCTTTTCTTAGAAGCTGTCCTAATCTCACCGAATTCAGTTACGCACACAGCATCGGAAAGCAAAGCAGAGTTACGGTTCCTAAGCCGAATACAGAAAACCTAGAAGTGCTGTTTGCAGTAGCTCTTGCAATGTTGCATGTGAATAAGCAAAACATTATTAGTTAAGTGCGACCCACGCAGCCCCTTTTTTTGTTTTCAGCTACAAGGAATGGCTGACTTATCTTAAGTACAAGGATATCGTTTTCCCCGCAGATTACTACCGAATTCAGCATTCCCTCATGATTAGGCGTGTAGGACGATATGGATATCATATATCGTGCTTTTGCCACTGGCGCATTACCGCGCTGCTTGGTCACGTTCCTCGAACCTAGTGGATCAGAATTATATGCGAGGCCGGAGGCCCTTTGCGGTGTTTTGCATCCACTTACTTATGTCACTATACTATTTTTTGCAAAGAACAGTATAATGGTGGATATTTATTACGTTTTCGACTCATGCAGGATGACGCTTGAGCATCATTATTCAAGCAGCAGCAGCAGCCGGTTGAAGCGCAAGCGTCAGCGCTGTCCTTCGACCACGTCTTCGACGACATTCATCCTTGCTGAAGACGTATCGTCGCCGGAGAACGCCAGTAGGCGGACGCTATTGGCTGGGCACAAAGAACTGTGTGAATTGAAAGACGAATCGCGACGAAAGCCACAGTGCCGTCACGATGGCCCGTGTCTTCTGGACTCGTCAGCGCCGCCTCGTCAAGCGCCGCGTTACATCAAACAGCTCGCTGCCAAAAGTTTCAAGGTGTGTGTCAAACATGCGCCCACCCATGCATGAATTCAGGGTGTATTTGGGGTTCTTCGTCTTTGTTGGTTCTCATTTTTAGTTCGCGCTCCATTACTGCAAAGCGTCATGAAGAAAATAGAGAGGTCTTTGTGTTGCTGTGTTGGAAGTTCAGATGAAGTTACTATTTCTCAACCCATATTTGAAATGAAAGAAGCACGTAGCGCCATTGGTTCTTCAACAGCGTGTTGCTATTCACGGCGCGTGTTCTGAACGAGATGTGTTGTATTGGTGGTTTGCAGCAGATCTCCAGCTTGTCCACCCTTCAAGAAGATGACCGTTCTTCCTCTGACGGCGACGAGCAAGTGGAACTGTGCTTGTGCAGCACCCCGTGTGCTGAGAAGGCAGATGAAGATCCCACTGACAAGCCGCTGCGCCCACAGAAGAGAAGGCGCCTTGGCAGCCTAGCCCGGCGAACGACCGGTCTAGACACCGATCTGCCACGACGCTTGACTCGATGTTTCATGGACTGAAAAGCAGCCAGAATGACTGATTCTAATGCTACAGCTATTGCTAATATTGTGAATTACAGTGAAAGAGTCGAGCACTCCATTCGCCCTTTCGATAGGATTTCCACCTTTAGAGTCTATTCAAATTTACAAGAAACCTCTACGTCGCGTTTCAGACGGCTTTTTGGTAAAGCGTTTCAGACGACACGGTCGTTTTGATTGCGAGCGAGTGTATTTGCTTTACGCACACCAGAAATTGTTCTTAAAGTCGTAGTCTATAAATAAAATATCACCCCCCCCCCCCACTTTCTTAGATTATCAGAACGGGGATGCGACGAAGAATGTGGATACAATATTATTACGTCTTCAAGCGCAGATGATTACTTCCTA
>JABSTT010005781.1:0-15439 GCA_013339685.2 Hyalomma asiaticum | reverse complement strand
CGTGCGGTTGGCACGTGTGGTGGTGTTGGTCCTGACTGACGCACACTCAGACAGACACGGATAGGTGCTTAGAAACAAAAGCAAAAGCATTTAATCACGAGCAAGGCAATAGGCAATTACAAAATTAATGAACTCAGACTATAGGAACACGCGCGACAGGAACTCGGAGGAAATACATGCGACAAGGTATCAATATAAGTATAAACAACGCAGGAGTTAACACTGGTAATAAAATAACTAGATGGAAAAAAAACATAACGAGAACTAACTCGATGCACTATCTCTGGTGCGACGCAGCGCACGCTTCGTTCTGACACCGAAATTCGGTGAATATAAAAAGAACATTCAATAAAATAATTATGCCCTACGGAAATGTCCAACAATAACGGTCGTGACGCTTACGTAGAGGAGTTGACGGGTGTCACTGATGTCTCGCCGGCTTCGGTAGACGGAGAGGGCCCGATGTTGTGCACGACTGTTTTCGTCACTTCGGCTGCTCCATACCCGACGACTACGCGAGACTCGCGACACCGCTGACTCCTCTCTTGCTGGTCAAGAGGTCAACTGCCGTGGCAGCCAAATCGGGCCAGAATCATCTTCTCCCTTTCGCGTGATGAACAAAGCGCGCCGCCCCGCTGCGGGGGGCCCCAGCCCGGCGGCTGCGTTTCTTTGGCGGTGCCGGCGGCATCCCGAGGCGTTGGCGATAAAACGGCCCGCAAGTCCAAGCTTTTCCTCGGGAGGCAATTAGCGGCTTTTTCCCTTTTTCCAAAGGACGCCGAACCTCGCTCCGCACGTTCCCACGCCGTATCTTATTTCGTTGGACACGAGGGCGGCCGAGAACACCTGGCGGCTATGACATACAGCATGATTTACGTGCTACGCTCATGGTGCGCTGGCGGCCGTTTCACACTGATTGATTGATTGATAAACACTGATTGATTTATTGAACTTGATATACACCAAAATTGGTATTGCGCGACGCCTTTGTGTGACGAACATAAACAGGAGTTAAGATTCAAATCATGATAGGCACGCCATGTACAGCATGACTTGCGTGCCATGCTCATGGTGTGCTGGTGGCTGTTTTGGTAGCTTGATATACACCAAAATTGGTATTGCGCGACGTGGCTGTGTGAATAACATCAATAACAGGTGATAACATGCAACTCGTGACATGCATGCCATGTAGGGTATGATTTAGACGCCACGCTCATGGTGCGCTTGCGGCCAATTTGTTAACTGGATATATACGAAAATTGGTATGGCATGACAAGAGTGCGTGACGAACATAAATAGCAGGTCACGCATCGTATATATGTGTCATTAGCATGGCATATACCAGATTGTACATGCATGCATGCATGCATGACAGACATGCCACATATAGCGAACTAGATGTCGCGACTTGAATGACTTCATTTGCCTCAATAACAAACAAGACGATGTATGCAGCTCTTTGCTGGCTGCTTCGCATTACATCGATTCCCACATTGCGTGGGATCTGCCGGTTTTTTTTTTTTCATACTATGTTTAACACAAGTGCACTATTAGAAAAAACTCCAGCTGTTCAGAAACAGAAAAGATACATTTAATTCAATAAGCACGAGTGGAAATTAGGGTTGGCATTGTGTCGAAGGCCACCAGTGTTGACTTGTTTCATTGTTTTTTTGTAGTGCGAGTTAAAAAGATCAAACCCTGCATTGAGGCAGCCGCAACCTTACATTTTATTTCAGCTTCCTGAGCTTTATGACGAGGTCACTTCTGGGGCTCACACACATAAAAGCCTGCCTGAAGCTTCTTAAATGATACATACTGACTATTTAGGTACAGTTTTCCAAGCCGCTTCACTCGCTTTGTCAGCAGCTCAGGCACAAGGGCTCTCCTTATAAGGTGACCTAGAGCGGGTAGCATTGTTGTTGCCAAGATGTGCTCATCAAAATAAATTCGTTGCACACGAATGTTGTCCAGTTCACCTGGCTTCTCACTCTCTGTCCATATCACGAAGTCGCACCATGTGTGCTCCGTAACGGCCATCTGGCCCTGTACCTGATAAAGATAAGCATGGTCCTTCTTAAGGACCACTTCACCATCTTCTAACTTGCAGCAGAAGTTTCTATCTGCACATGCTTCGTAAGCAGTGAGCCCTCTCTTAGATAGGGGGCACTTGACTTCGAGCAAGCCTTGCACACCATTGATGGTTACAACCCTGTCTGGCGACGCTCCTAGCAATGGCATGTCCTTGTGTATATGCAGGCCAGTCTCTTCAACAGCGACATCATCGTCTGTGCATTTCTTGAGTAACTCGTAAAGTGCAACGGCATCTTTTTCATGCGCTCTTCCGTACGCAATTGCCTCAGATTTAGCATTTCCACATGGGTACAGAATGCTTTTCAACAGCCCCTCAGGCTTTGTACACCGGCATGCTCGCTTAAATACCGATGCTGTAATTAGGCCAGTGCGTGCTTGATGCCAGTGTTTGTTTTCGGCCTGACCAATAGTCTCCTTACAAACTTTCATTCTCTCCTCCTCACTGAGAGGTGCGAGCGACTTTAAGTAGCTGCTTATTTCTTCATTAGCTCACTCCACAGGTTCCACAGGTCAACACTGTCGCCAATTATACTTTTTTCTTCAATGTCCTTTGGGACCACTTCAACTGACGGAGATATGTAACGCAGTGCCTGCAGTGTTGGGAAAGCACTGGCAAGTCTTTTTTTGAATGACAGTATATCTTCACTCGGCGTTGTCTTTGGCTTTGAAGGGCTGTAGTTTCGTTTCACCTTGGACCGTGCAGGCTTGTTGATTAGATGCTTTCGGAAAGAAATGTCCTCCAATGGCAGCCTCGGTGCTGGCTTCTTTGCTGTAATGGAAACAAAGTGCAGTAACACTTGCAAGGTCTCAATAGAGTGATTTTCACAGGCATTTGTCCTAAGAATGTGCGATCAAGGATACTGCCACATCCTGATCATGGAAGACCTTAAATAAACAATGTGCATAGACATAAAATAGCTGTGAAGATGTAGGAAATGAAATCTTCATTTCTGTTATGTTAAACCTTCAAAAACTGCACTCCAGCTCGGAGCCCCTTAGAAAACGGGGTAGAGAAGGTAGTGTAATTTTTGTCCAAGCATATGCCAGCTTTTCACTCTGTCCATATCGCAGTTGAAGATGTATTCCCAGTGACAGTGATGAAACCATGGACTTCATAATAAGCATTATCTTTACATAACCTTGCACGTTTACTGCAGGAGCTTCCGTAAGTGCACTGTGAGCAAGCTTGGCTCACCAGTTACTATCCTGTCTAGTAATGGGGCTATCCACGGAATGTACTTGTATACATGTTGGCCAGTTTCATTATCTTCGTCATACCATACGCATTTCTGTAGCACCTCGTACATGACAATATGTATTTCAGTTAAATTCATAGCCACACAAATTTCTACCTCGTTTGGTGCATGGAAGCTCAAGCAAGGATAGTGGCATATTTTGATCACAAGCACATTTGTGTTTTACTGCATCTGCTACAACTGTTGCAATAACTTATGCCTTTGCAGCTGTTATGAACGTCTCTACGTCTGAAATGTCACGTACTGGTGAATGCAATAAATTCTCATTTCAAAATGAAACATGCATTTGAATCATGTTTTCACCTTCTCCTGGAACAATCCACTTGCACAGCAAGTCTGCACGAAGCTTGCTCGCCTGGCCCCTTTGGTCCCGCTTCCACAGCAGCAAACGGCAGCCCAGCCACGTGTTGACATGTTTCGCTCAGTCTGCAAGCCATGTTTAACAGAAAGTATAAGTGAACGATGGGATACAATCCTAGCAGAGGTGTAGCCAGAAATTTTTTTCGGGGGGGGATTCAACCATACTTTATATATGTTTGTGCGTGCGCTTGTATGTGTGCTTGTATATATACACATGCAAAATTAAAAAAAATGAAGGGGGGGGGGGGGTTGCACCCCCTTCCCCTGGCTACGCCCCTGAGTATAGGCATCTGAAAAGCTCACGACACTGGAACGACTGGTGAGTGACCTCCTGCGACAACATTCCATGTTGCTCACGAAAGCAAGCTCTCTGTATGTGTATACACCTATACACTGTGCAGAGCTAAAGACATAACTTTACTGCTGTCGCACTGAATCTGTCTCTTCTACCAGCGCCACACTGGCGATTCCGATCGCGACTGTGGCGTGTAGATCATAGTTCCCGATCGCAATCGAAAATATTGCGGCAGCACAGCACTATTCTGATAGTTTGTTGAACACTGGACACGATGTAGAGATCTACCGCGACAAGTTCCTGCGTGGCAAACTAACTAGGCCGCAATGCTGTACTTCCAGAAATTTCAATGGGGGCATGCCACAAAAATGCTAGCGTACGGGTCGTTTAAGCAGCGAGCGCTGCCAAGGAATGCGGGGGGGGGCGCGCGCGCCGCCGCGATGAACCTGTCCCGCTGCTCGAAACGCACTTGCGTGCGGCTCCTATCGCGCATACATTATACGTAAATGGCAGCGGTTGTATTCACAAACCGCCAACGCGTGCATATACAAAAAAAAAAGCATGCCTACCCTGCAACGCATTCACAATGAGCTCCGGCGATGCTTCCTGTGACTCGGTCAAACCACGCGGACACGACGTGGACACCGCTCTTCACGGATGGCGAGCATGCCGCTCGAACCAGCCCATAGCGCCAATCGCCTGTTTTCAAGTTCATCATCACATTGCGAATGTAGTTTTCTTCCTTCAAGGCCCAGCCCCGATGCGCCTGTCGAACGGTGTGCGTCCTCGAATGGAGGTATCGCCAAACGTCGTCGATTGTCACTGTACACCGCAAAAAATCGTCTGTCCACCCAGTCTCCGAAAAGGAGAACGGGATTGCATCTTCCTCGATCATCGGCAAAGACGTGCAACAAAAATCACCACTTAAAAGAGATCAGAAAAAAAAAACAAAGCATCCACAAGCAATGGCTCCCGCTTGGCAGCTCGGCGGTTCGGACACTGTTTTCCAGCCGAAAATGTTTCGGCCGCTGCTCGGTTGAGGGCGCGCACTATTTTGCAAATGGTGAATTGTTGCTTGATTTAAAAACTACTTGCATCATTTCAGTCCTTACATATTCTGCCTTCCGCTGAACCCTGTATTTTTATTGATTGTCTAACCAAATACTAGTAATTTACACCTATTTATCCCAATAACAACTTGAGTGATCAAAAAAATAATTGTGCCTTAGAACTCGCACAGAAAAATACGCCTATATAGGTGCTTTTAAACTGAACTCAAACATAAACAAGACAGCTCCAGGTACTAGGTCCCCCCTTAACGTGGAGTCATTTCTTGGGACAGTTTCTTTGTGGTTTCTGTAATGAGCCCTTAAATTGTGAGCCAGCATTACGTCATGCTTATTGCTTGCTCTGCCACTGCCACGAGCTGCTTGCTCCCGTGACCAATGCTCGGTGAAATGCTAGCCAGTATTGGTCACATGAGCAAGCAGCTTGTGCCAGTGGTGCCAGGGGGCAGTACACTGGACATGCGCCCCTTTCTAAATTTCTTTGGAAATTAGTGGCACCTACCCCACCACAAGTCGTGAAGTGTGAGCAATGAATAGTGCGCTAGGTCCACTATATTTCTGTATTGACTGTAATTGAAGGCTTAGCATCTATTTAAAAAACCAGCTGCTCGCATATAACTGATCACATTGGCCAGGGGTACCAGTGGATCATCTCCTAATATAAGTCTGGGGTGTAGAGGTGTCTGTGATTTATATAGCTCATAAAAAAAATTTTTGCCTCTGTGTTTCCATATGGGGACATGTATTTAAGATTTAAGCAGTTCTTGGCACTTATCACAAATTGGCTGTTCCTCTTTAGCGAGTAGGTAGTTGTGAGTGATGTGCGTGTGTCCTATTCGTAACCTCGTTAATATTACTTCTACAGAGTGTTTCAGGTGATAGGATGTATTCCATTCACCGGGTATAGGTTTAACAAGGTTAAGTTTATTTACTTTCTTATCCCATTCAGACTGCCACTTACGGATTGTTTCTCGATGATGATGATGATTACTGGGGGTTATTGGCGCAAGGGCCAGAGGTGGCCAAAGAGCGCCAGGACGATCATAATGACTTGTCAGTGGTATATGAAGTGTGCTTTACACGGTGTGGATAAAATAGATGTGGCATGGCTGTAGATCGGCCTAAAACAGTCGCTGTAAAGTGCATAAAATATACAAAGAATAAAATTATGGCAATGACAATGTGTACTATGGAGATGTAGACGTATCAAAAAGAATGATACGAACGTAAAATAAGAAAAGGGCAGGGAGCACTAGTGCCTAAACAGAGCCCTTGAAGCAAGGGCATGAAGGCATGTACTCACACAACACTACTATCACAGCAGCATCCTCTGGACAGAGGATGCGCTATGATCTTATTGGGCTAATAACACTTAGCCCAACATCCTTTAAGAAACTGAGGACTGCTTTTGTGTCAAAAAGCGGTTCTTGACCAAGAAACATAATGGGATGGAGAGGGAGATGGTAGCGGTATGCTAAAGGAAAGTAATTCTTTCTCTCTCTTTCGGCTTCCCGACACTCCAGGAGGACGTGGAGGACGGTTAGCCCCTCGCCACATCTACCACATGTAGGAGGTTCATCACCAGTAAGCATAAAACTATGGGTGCCATAGGTGTGTCCTATTCTGAGGCGACAGAATAGGACCTCAGTTCGCCGTGTTCTCGCAGCAGAGGGCCAGTAGCCTAACTGTGGCTTAATCAAGTGAAGCTTATTATTTGTTTCAGTGTCCCACAAGCGTTGCCAGTGGCTTCGCAGTTTCCTACGCAGGAAGGGTTTTAGGTCTGTTGAAGGGACAGTAGCGGTCGGATTAATATCGCGCGATGTAATCGACGTGGCCATTTGGTCAGCCAGCATATTGCCCTCGATGCTTCATGGCCAGGCACCCAGCAAATAGTAACATGCTGCTTGGACATACGCTGTACACAGAGCGGAATACAGCTCAATGAGTACCGGATTTCTGAGTTTGTAGAGTGACATTAAAGATTTTACGACGCTTAAGGAGTCTGTAAAAATAATTGTTTTGGTAGTTTTAATTTCCGTATATGCTTCACCGCCGACAATACTGCATAGCCCTCAGCCATAAAGATACTTGTTTCTGGGTGCAGTACACCGGATTCCGAGAAGGATGGTCCGACGGCTGCATAGGATACGCCGTCGTGCGACTTAGATGCGTCTGTGTAAAACTGTTTGCACGAGTACTTGGACTGAAGTTCTCTGCAATGCATATTAATGTGTGTCTCTGGTGCATGTTTAGTGATTTCTACAAATGATGTGTCACAATCTATGAGCTCCCACTGCCACGGCGGGAGCAGTTTCGCTGGAGCCATAGGACGAAGTTCAAGGAGTGGAACACCCATTTCCTCACCGAGGTTCCTAACACGTAAAGAGAACGGCTTTCTCGGTGTAGGTCGAGTATGGAAAAGTGTGGCAGCGGTCATATCATTTATAGTTGAATAAGAAGGATGTTTTATGTTCGCGCATACATTTAGAAAATATGTGAAGCTGCTATAGACTATATTACCTAAGGGAGCTGGGAGGCGCCATATGCATGCTACTAGCGCCCCGTAGCGGCGCTCGTGGGAAACACCATCGCCGCGCCACTCTGGGCTGTTAAGTGCGTCGACAGTTCGCTCTGCGGCAACGTCTTCATCGAAGCGTTCCGACGATTGTGAATTACAAAGCGTGCTGAACCGCTGTCAGCGGGTTGCAGGCGAATCTTTCTGCTCTCTACATCTTTACCTCTGGTAGAAAATGAACACAGTGCCTACAACAAACACCAGCTCGCCGTCAGGAGCGAGCGGGTCCCGCACGTCGCCGGCGCGGATAGAGATCGGTAAGCTTCTGCGATCAACGCACTATAATTTGCTTCTTAGTTTCGCGTAGAATAAACAAAGCATGCTGTGTTATATCGCTAGGAGAGCCGTGATCGCGCAGAAATCGTAGGATGCGCCTGTGATTTGTAATTTAGATGGGAGTCAGTAAAAGCTGTCAACGTCGCACGTTTGTTGTGGTGCGGCCGTGTACACAGCGGCCGGTCGCTCGCTATCCGGGTATCAGCTCTATCTTATCGCATTGCTTATCTGCAACGAATCTGCCAAGGACCGTTTTGCGGCAGAGTCCTCTCGAAACCTTTGCTATCTGTTGCTCAGACATCTGCGGAACAGTAAGTAGTTTGCACTGCTCCACGATTGCGGAACGCCGTCTATAATTACACTACCGCATCGCTGGCGAGTTACTAAGCCCGATCATCGCGTATTCGATGGAAATAACGTGCAAACGAAGATATGTGCAGAGCCTCAGAAGAAGGAACATGCACTTCACGGCCGGCCACAACGCCCGCATTCCGATGGGAAGTAAATGCAAAAGCTCTCGTGTACGGCGCGTTGTGCGCACGCTAAGAAAAAATAAACTTCCTCTTGTTTATAGGGCTAGTGCACTGCTGTTTCCAGCCGAGGAGGTAGCGCCACCTGCCGTGAGCGGTGGCAAAGTTAGGTTGGGGGTTAGCTGCTCTCAGCCGTGCACTGAAGCTAGAACTAGTAATCCACTGCATCAATATGGTCAGAACTACTAAGCAGTACACGCGCTCCTAGGTGCACGATACTTCACTAGTTGCATTATGTGCGTACATATATCCTACACATTCATAATGGTTCAGCCATCAACCTTTAATGCACATGGGCGCGCAAACAAGCAAACCCGATGTGTAACACTGACCTGCTTATGCTTTCCTTTAAAGCAATTCTGAATTATTGTATAATACCCACATCTCATCCATTACAAGCTCTCACACTGCTAGTATTCATCTGCACATATTTATTAAATAAGTAAAAAGAAAAAGCTCGTATACTGACAGGGCTTTTGAATTGTTCGAAGCCGCATTTGTTGCATCTACTCGAGGTGCACTGTGAAGTGTGGGCGCTTTGTGATATCTGATGTTGTTTTCTGGGGTTTTACGTCCCAAAACCAGTTCTGATTATGAGAGACGCCGTAGTGGAGGGCTCCGGAAATTTCGACCACCTGGTGTTCTTTAACGTGCACTGACATCGCACAGCACACGGGCCTCAACATTTCGCCTCCATCGAAATGAAGCCGCCGCGGCCGGGATTCGATCCCGCGACCCTCGGATCAGCAGCCGAGTGCCTTAGCCACTAGACCACCGTGGCGGGGCTTGTGATATCTGAAAGGATTATAGAAATAATAAATGCTAACTCATGGAACGTGCGTTGTACAGCATTAAGAGTACAATATATCATTGCTTGTCACGTCTTATGATAGATTTATTGTGCCATCGAATACATTAGATTCTTAAAAAAGGGCCCGGACAAGTGACTGACACACAGATGCGCAGCGCAATGACGCATCCACGCGCATGACTGTCTTCACAGTTTTCGCTATTTCTGCTCGACAGAAGTCCATCGGGGCAACCCCCCTACCCCCCCCCCCTTTATTTTTTTCGCTTTTTTCCTTCATTGTTATCATAAGGCAAGAGACATTCCAGAAAAGCCTAGCTGGCCTCACACAAAGTATTTATTTATCTGCGCCTCCCTGCTGGCTGTTCTACCAGGGCCCTGGTCCTGCTTGCCACACCCTCTTTGTACTCAACCTTTGTCGACAGCTGGACTGATAGCTTCCAACAAAAGAACGCAGTTTTAAAGTCGTGCGGGGGGAACGCAAATGGAAGAATGGAAAGTAGAGGAAGACAGTCGTTGAGGGCCGGGAATTTTGACCACCTGTGTTCTTCAAGGTGCACTAACATCGCACAGTACACGGGGCGGTAGGCTGCATCGAAATGCGAAGTGTAAATGACGCATTTTCAGACGCGTTCTGATGTGACTTTCGCGCCTACTGCTCAGCATTTGCAATGATACCTTGCTCTTCGGCATAAAAAAGACAGAAAACGTGCGCGATGCAAATGAATATCACAGGTGTGCTGGTATAATTATTTTTTGCAAACACTGACGCTGCCGCGGCGTGTTTGCACTAACCCGCGGTGCAAGCCATACGTTGCAGGTCGCTTACGTCGCGTTTAATAATCAGAAAAAAAAGAGATAAACAAATGGCAGCCTAATTACTGGCCCCTGCGAGAATTTAACAGAGACGGCCGCCACCGGACGCGCATCTTGGTCTAAAGATTTCGTTTCTGCTAGGCACTTCCCTTCGACATGTGAAGGCGCCGTCGCGCTCAGTAGTTCCTCTTTGATATATCAGGCCACTCGCGAGCGTATAGGTTCGTCCCAAACAATAAGCAACTCTTCTTGAAATAGCCGTCAACCTTTTCCTTTTCTTTAAAGTCTGCGGAAACCGCAAACAACGCACGGTTGTCGCTCGCCGCTGCTCTTTCCATAGAGCACACTCGCAAGCCCCCAACCTATTAGTGCTCGCCGGGGACACGGGTAGCGCTGCATGTCCCGGAGCAGGATGAAGGTACAGGAAAAAGCCTTGGCAGCAAAGGGAAAGAGGAACGCAGGAATAATGAAGCACAGAGCGTTATGGGGACACAATAGGTACGAGGTGCTTAGGGGTCTGTGGAAAGGGGTAATGGTACCGGGGCTTACATTTGGGAACTCAGTGGTGTGCATGAGGCCAGAGATACAATCGGGAATGGATGTGAATCAAAGAACTGTGGGGCGCCTCGCGTTGGGTGCCCACGGGAAAACGACAAACGAGGCTGTAAAGGGCGATATGGGATGGGCGAGTTTTGAGGCAAGGGAAGCGCAGAGCAAAATAAGGTTTGAAGAGAGGCTAAGGAATATGAAAGAGGTTAGGTGGGCAGTGAAGGTGTTCCGCTATTTATATAGAAAGAGCGTTGACACGCAGTGGAGAAAGAGAACTAGGAGGCTCACCAGTAAATATACGGCTCTAAGAGAACTGACAACAAAGAGCGTAAAGGGAAAAGTCAGAGAGGCGGAGATTTACTGGAGGACAGCGATGGAAAAAAAACCGACTCTGAATAACTACCGAGAGGGCAAAAACGAAATAAAGAGGGAGGCATTTTATGATAATTCAAGAGGAAGCGCTTTATTGTTTGAAGCGAGATCGGGCTGCCTTAGAACGCGTGTTTATAAAGCGAAATTCAGTAAAGAAGAAGAAAAATGCACATGCTGTGAGGAAGATAGGGAAACGACAGAGCATGTTCTGATTGAATGCGGAAATATCCACCCAGGTGTACGTTTGGGCACCACCCTACATGAAGCCTTGGGTTTTAGGGCGAACAACGGGAAGCTGAACATAGCCGCGATTGAAATAAGTAAGAGACGGTTAGAATACTGGTGGCAGAAAACTAGAGAGAACGGACAAAAATAATTATAGGGAAAAATATGGAATTTCTGCCATAAGGGGCAGGGAACTGGGATATGAAATTCCGTTTTTGATATGGCATGATCGATTTGATTGAAGTAAATTTAAAAGGCATGAGGAAAATTAAAAGAGGAAAAAAAAAGTTCTTAAATCTTCTTACGAGCCTGGTGGCGCACATGTCACCGCCCCGTTACAAAGGGGAAGCTCATAGCATCCATCCATCCATCCAGCAGCGCCGCCTAACCAGGTCTCTAGGTCTATTGGGGGAACATAGGGGTGTGGAATGCTGAACCACGGGCATTTGTTCCAAGTGAATTGTATCTGATGTGGCAGCCAGGCCCGTAGCCGGGGGGGGGGGGGGGGCGCTGGGCCTATCCCCCCCCCCAAAAAAAATGTTGGTGACATACGTGTTTTTACTAAAGATAAATAATAAAAATAGGTGTGTTTTCTCAAATAGTCAAGGTTTTCAGCAAGTGCCCCCCCCCCCCCCGAAAAAAATTCCTGGCTACGGGCCTGGTGGCAGCATATAGTGCGATCAAAGGGGGCTCCATTGGTATTTACAGTGTACTTGTTTTAACCTAGATGTGCACTTGCTCCCTGACGTCCCGTTTTTCAGATGGCGTCAGCTACACGCATCCAATGTGTGTGGTGCATGTTTAGTGATTTCTACAAATGATGTGGTGGACGACGTCAAAGGGTGGCCGAGTTTGTCAAGTGCCCACATTGTGTGCTACCTAATACGAGCAAGGCATGTGATCTGACTGAGGCAGAGGCATACAAAAGCCTGGATTCATACAATTTTGTGCAAAGTGGTTGGGTGGGTCAAGTGCTTTGTCATAATGTGAATGCAGACTTTGTGTACCTGAAGGCTGATGTTCGACCTTCACAGGCCATAAACAAAAAACCTTGGACAGCGTGGGCTTGTGTCAGGCGTGCCGGCCAGGTGATCACTTCTGGCTGCTCGTGTATGGCTGGGAAAGCAAGGGTTTGCAGCCACATTGGCACATTACTGTGGAAGGTCGACATGGCTGTTTCGTCGGGAATGACTGGCACATCATGCACTGATCAAGCAGCGCTGTGGAACCGGGGAACGAAGAGGAATGTGGAACCTGTTCTGCTTGAAGAGATGAACTTCAAGCTTCAAAAACAGACTGTGGACCCCGAAAAGGAGGTGCCGAAATCCACAAGAAAGTTTCGCCACTTCGGAAATGATAGAGAGCTGAACCACATTTGGAAGCCAGCCATTCTGTGATCTTTTCAACATTCCTGGTGAGGAGTCATTTTTTCCAACTCGTGAAGTGAGTGAATTCGTGCGAAATGAAACGCGTTAAAATTATAGCGGCGATGGTTCCTGAAAGATCATCTGTATAGTTTCGTGGAACTTGCGTATGTTAAGACAGTCACTTTATTATTTGCCATTTATTTCGCTGAATGCTAATGCAGATGGTAATGAAAGATATTGGTACCATTTAAATATAGCAGATATGTTTGGTCATCATGCTTAAATATACAAATAAATCACGTTAGGTGTCACAGTGCAGTTGATATAAATTATGCAATTGTTCTTTTTTTCATGCAGGTACTTTGCTCTGTAGCACATTGAGTGCAGCTGCTTGGAACGCTCCTGCAACTGACCTGCCAACTGAGCCTCGCCACACACACACACACACACACACACACACAGATCCATTGGGTCTTCCAGATGGCTGTGATGTATGCAAGGTATTTTATGACAGGTTTGTCGTGCTCACCGGTGAAGGACGGGCATTGCTTGAATCATCCACAAGAGAACAGGGGCGCCCATTTTGGCGTATGGCCAGGCGCCTACACATCACTGCATCTAATGTGAAGCGGGTCCCTAAAAAGGAAAACACAGACCCCTCGAAAGCTGTGTGTGCACTTGCGAATCAAAGCTTTACAGGTAATTCTGCCACAAAGCATGAGCTTAAATACGAAGCCATTGTAAGAGCTGCCTTCATGAGGAAAACGGGCCTGGCAGTAGCTCAGTCGGGGATGGTAGTAAGCAGTACACATCCTTGGCTGTCTGCAAGCCCGGATGGCATCTGTTCTGATGATGCGCTGATTGAAATCAAGTGTCCTACAGTTGCCGACTGCAGTGTGTTAGTTGAAGGGGGGAAGTACGATGTGAAACTCGTGAATGGCAAACCTGTGCTTTGTTCAGTTGGCAAAAAAAATCACCCGCACCTCCCCGAGGGGGATTGTGAGGATGCAGAGCATCTTGTTGTTATACCGGCGTTAATTACGTTGGCGTTACGGTGTTAAATTGTTTGGGTGTTAAATTGCGTGTTGAATTGCGGTGGTCACCATCACACACATCGCGCGACGGCGACCGACCGACCACGGAGACACACAACGGACGAAGACAAAACGGGTAACGAACGTCTTTATTGAGCCAGCAGCGTCAGTCTTCTTAGAGTCGCGCACCACTCGCTTTGGGTACTTTGAGTACGATGGCCTTGTGGTCGGTGAAATGAAGCGTGAGTGGATCCGGTAGCAGCAGCTGCAGCTTGAAATTGCTGAAGCTGTCCGCGTCGGAACTGCATTGGGATCGACTGCTCGAAACGCTAGAACGCCTGCGCGTGGGTCCGGAAGGTCGCGCTCGCGCGATCGAAGAGCTGAGCGCGCTGGAACTTGTGGAGCTCGTCAACAACGACCCGGTTGCGTGCGCAATCTACACTCACCGGATCTTCGACGTGATCGTGAACATCCTGGGATTCGTTGGCGTCCATTCAGCGCATCGGACGGCGCTGTGCAATCAACCGAAGAAGCAACTGAGCCAGCGGGCGCATGCACGGGGTATATAAAGCAACTGCCGTGGAGAATGCGAGAAAGGCGCGCATGCGCGCTTTATCGTACAGCTGTCGAATGAGACACGGAGGGGAAGCGCGCCAGTGCGCAGACGGCGTGGAGAGGAGGAGGAGATAGGAGGGTACGAGCGCGCGTTATCGCACAGGCGGCGTGAAGAGAATGAGGAGTGGTGCGGACGGACGGCGACGAGTGACAGGCCCCCGCTATTAGATGCTCTGCATCTAAAATGGCTACTATGATCAAGTGCAGTTTACTATGTACTGCTGCGACAAAAAAAGTCTGCTATTTCTATGTGTGGTCACCTGAGAGTGACATCATTGTGAATGTGCCTTTTGACATACAGTACATTGAAAAGAACATCAAGAGGTTGGAAGCATTTTACTTTTTGCACCTGCTGCCCCACCTTGACGATTTACATCACAAGAAGAAATTGGATGTGTGCATGAAATATCATATTTGTAAAAAGACAAGTAAATTTTCTTGATCCGGGATTTTGCGGATCAGACAGGTTCGTGGTAGCGAAGCAACGCCGGGCCCGAGCTTCGCGATGGAGACCGCCGCCGTCTCCGAGAGGTTGCCCCGGAAAAGAGACGCCTTCGCCACTGGACGTTTAACAATAGGACTTTATATACAGGACTTTGTACAAAATTTACAACAGAGGGTATGGCCCGCGAAGTGGCCTCAAACGATAGTGCCGGTGTCCAGCCGGCAAGCACTTCTAGCAGCAAAAAGACCCCCGAGCTTGCTCAGGCGCTCCTTTTATTCCCCTCTCAGTAGCTGCCCCGGGTGGTCCGTCTCCGTCGAAACCGGCCCGGCAGCCACCTGGAGGGAGCGGGGGAGTCAATCTTGCCCGACGCATGTGCAAGCGCAGGGGGTGACAGTGCAGTTTTGCGACTGCCAACATGTCAGTCAAAACGGGTGGGAGTGTCACGGCAAGCGCGACCTTACAAGACACACACACATAGCTAGTTGTATGTTATTTATTAATAAATATCTGCTTTACTGGAGGCCCAGTACATATCATGAATAAAGAACATTCAACCACCTGTTTTACAATGCTTCCACTCTTAATTAAGCTTCACAGGTGGGAAATAAGAAAGGGCACAAAAGTGCCATCGTATGAACTGCTGTTTGCCCCACTTAACAGCCAACATTAGCCTACACAAGACTTGTTTGTGTTTCAGTCTGAACTCTGTTCATTGATGAGTGGAGGTTTAAGATTGCAGAGCCCCGCACAAACAAGGACAA
>JABSTT010005780.1:0-15300 GCA_013339685.2 Hyalomma asiaticum | reverse complement strand
GAAATTTACGGAGCGCTCTTCTACGGCGCCTTTCTTAGCTCTCGTAGTTTTGGGACCGTAAAATCGTAGATCATAATCGATCATCATTACCGGAGCATTGCAATTCAGAACTTTAGTCGTACGACACAGATTTATTCAGAGGAAATGCTGAAATTACATCGACATTTAATATACACTCCATAGCATTTTTACACGTATGCATTGGGTATGTATACCTATAATGAACACGATGTTCACGACTGCAAGGGAAGTTATATCAAACGTGAAGGAACTTGTCGGCGTCTTTCCTCCTTTCCTCTTCCTCCTTCTCCTCCTACCAGTTTAAGAAAACAAAGAATGGCAAAAGTATGTCGACTTTCCCATATGAAAGCCACGCAAATTATCTGCACCAAAGCCTGACCTAACTAGTCGGCACAATGACACCACCAGGATCACATTTTGGAGACCCCACACGCCATGTTAAAGCTTTTAAGTGTGCTGAAAATTACGAGCTACCACTTATTGCACGTACGTGTAGCCCACGTCTACTCTACGACATATTCCGCGGAGCTAATGCGGAATGTAAATTTTGCATACAGTCGACATTTCGTCGTTTAGTTGGAACTATTGAAACGAAAAGTTTCCTATCAGTGGGCTGTTGTGTCTTTATATGAACTTGTTGAGCCTTCTCCTCCTTGTCCTCTTTCTCTCTGCAACTACCAAAGAAGAAGAAAAAGATAGAGAGAATCTCTATTCGGCGTACTTTGTTAATTGAAGTAAATTCTCTGAGAGCATTTCTAGCGTTTCTTAGTTGGAATCACACGGTGAAGTGAATACCATTTTTCTTCGTTGTTACGAAATTTTAAAAGGCCTTGTTTCTCGTTATGTGTGTACTCTGTTTTTAAGTGCTTGTCTTTGAACTTTAGTTTAGCCTTGTAAAAGCAGCATTTAATTACACTGAATCAAAAGCAAAGAAGGAAATTGCCTAGAATGAAGGAAAAATTCAGAATGACCCCATTTCTGATAAGGTGCGTGCACCCGCGGCTGCTATAGAGGGACATGTGATCATTCCCTCAACGACGTCGTTAAGAGCAAGTATTAAAGAAGAAACACGTTTCTGTGTTCGACGCTTGACGTCAGCTGTGCACCGGTTGCCGAACTCCATGGTACTTGGCCCATAGCAGGGTTTGTTTTGCTGTCCGAACGGTTTCAATTTGTGCGCTGCCTCCGCAATCACTTCCAACGCATCTGGTCTACAAGTCAACGGGGCACAAGAGCTCGTTTCCGGATCGACCCCGCTCCTAGACTTTCCTTATTGCTTAACTTTTAGTCTCGGCTAATTTTAGAAAGAGGAACGAGTGTAGCGACTAGCAAGGAAGGAAAAAAAAGTGCAAGGAAAGCGAGAAAGCTATATGCCCGTTAGCTGAAAAGTTCCAGAACCCGGAAGGGAGCAGAGTTCGTTATTTGACTGGTTCGCTTCGTGTATCGAGCCATTTCTTCCATTCACTTCGCCCGTTTAGCGTAGGCGACGCAGAAACAGCCAAATTACTCTGCGTTGAATGGAAAACTGTTGCTTTTGCCCGCAGGGTCAATGAAAAAATTTCAAGATTACTGGAAAGGATGATGATGGTGATGATTGTGGTTCGGTTAGGAAAGGACGCTAATTTCTGCAGCCCATGTAGGGAGCACGGCTAAGCGTCGCGGAAAGGAAAACAGCTACAACGAAACTCCTTCATTTATGTACTGCTCAACCACCTACACCCTCCTTACAGGCACAGCCGAGTATACAGTGCAAGTTCTATAAGGTTTATATGTATCTCTAAAGGCCCGGAAGTTTTCAGAAACTAATTCATGATGTGGCTCCTTTTTTCGGCTACGCTCGCCTCATTTAAAGGGAATAAGAAGGCAATTTCTATTAGAAGTGGTTGATCCCTCTTCCATGGGAACTGGTCAAAACGCGAGAGTGAAACATATCTTCGCATAAGTAGTTGCAGCTTCGCTGGACTTCGCAAAATATTTGCGCCAATTGGTGTAGCGTCTATTGAAAGAATAAATAAATAAATATACGAAACCAGGGCCAGTGGATTCCGTTGAAATCTAGATTGATTCCAAAAGGGCGAGTTGAAGGGAAGTTCCTGCGCATCTTTTACCAGCCGCAGTGACCCGTAGTGGTGATGTCGCTTGACTGCTGACCTGAATTGTCGTGTTATTGAACGGAGGCCACGGCGGTCTCATTTCAAGTGCGGCGAAATGCTACGGGCCCGTACGCTGTTCGATGTCAATGCAAGTTAAAGAACCCCCGGTGGTCGAAATTCCAAGAGCCCTTCACTACGGCGTCTATCATAATCATACCATGGTTTTCGGACATAAAACCCTTGCAGTAGCTATTATCTTTTCGCTTTTTCGTCTTCCATCCCTAGCCCGATGTGTAGGACCTTTCTGAGCCACTTACGCCCCCATTCCGTAATGGGGCATTATTTGCTTCAGGTCGACAACCTTTTCTGACAGAACTCCTCTTACAGGCGTTTCTTAGCTAGCAATAACCGGAAGTAGAAACCGGAAGGAAGTCAAGCGAACGGAAGCGGAGAGTGAAAGTCATTTATGCAGTCAAACGCAATTAAAATCGAGAGTGAGGAAAATACTCCTCGAACTAATGCTATAGAGCCACCGTGCTCCTTTATTACGTCATATCCGTGACGGAAATTGTGCATACTATAACATGTGTGTCACATTTCATTGAAAGTAGTTTTTGTCAAGCTTCATGTTGTCAGCAGCCAGCAAAAACGAATATTCGCTTTGTGCGTGAGATTCGACACCAGACTCTGATTTATAGGACACCCGAGTAAGTCCCAAGATCAGTCATAAAAAGCAACGTGGTAAACCGTTAGCGACTTTGTCATCCCAAGTACGCGCTGAACTGGGCTGCGATAACCATATCGCCTTTCTGCCTACTGTCCATCTCACATTCTGACACATGCCTGGCGCGAATTTAAAAAAGGGAAGATAATGGGCTACTTGCTGTTTGAACTCGACTTTGCAGAAGTACTTCTTTTGGACTGTTCCAGAAGAAAATCTTACTGCTGTTTCCTAAAATATTGGTATTCCATATGAGGGAATATTTCCGCCACCTTTATACTGCTCAATGTTATCTATGGCTGTATTCGTCCCATCGACTACAAAGCAATGGCCTTCTGATGAAGGCTCACAATTGTGTCATTTGTACCGCTCTTATTATCGGTCAGTTGTTTTTTGCTGTGTACTGTACATTATTCATGGACTAAACATGCATAGCATTCCCGGTACTGTGGTTGCTCTATACCTCCCAGCCCTGACTTTTCTGTCAGCCTCCTGCGGCCTACGTAATCGGAAACACGCCCCCGCTTGGGACCTCGGCTCTCCTTTTCATTCCTACGAGCATTCTAGCTCCAGTTCTACCGGATTCGATTGTTCTGCTTCTTGATATATGCTGCACCGTAGCGTGCTGAGCGCCTATCGACGCGTGCCTGTACCTTGGCCTGATTCGGCGATTCTTGTCCAAGACAACTGGCGAACACGCTAATGTCCCATTTGAATTGCTGACAGCACGCATACAGCAATAAGGCATACGTAGTTTATCACTGACACCGCTTGCCTGAATTCAGTGGTCGCTTAATGTGATAGCCACCGAGGAATACTCAGCGCACACAGGTGAGTGATGACTGAAAGCCAAACACAAACAAGTCAATGAGTCATCTCTGTGCAACTCAATTCTTCGTCGCGCTGTGTGGTCCTCTTCATGTTACTATTGAGCGCACACTTTATATCATTACTGTCACTTTGCAAGCATAACGTGAGTGATGATGTTGGAGATAATCAAACCTGCATAATTGCTGTAGGTGGGCCATTTTATTGCATACCTGAGATATGTGCGACCAGCGAGTCGCATGTGAAATCGTACCTTACGCCCTCTACCTGCCACCATGTGACCTATGAATGAGGCCGCGAGTATAGCACACAACGTCCACCTAGAAAGCTGCTGCTCTGGATAAACGCCCAGAAACTTCGTCTATGCTTAGCATTTCCACTATATTGAATTTAGTGTGTTTCTATCAGTAGCAGGAGTATAGAAAACAAGAGAAGCGCATAACGCAATTCATCCTGGGCCTGGTCATACAAGGCGCTCTCAGTTTGTTGCACTTGCCTGAAAGAAAAAAAAAAGCTACCTGCCCTATCACAGAGAACAAAAGTTTGCGCATGTTGACGTGGAGCCAACTAACACTGTCCAACTAGTCATATAATATGTTTGGAAGCAACAAAAAAAAAGTAAGAATGTCTAGGAATACGAAAAACTCTGCCGTTTGTTTCTCATCAATTACAAGGTTACTTCTTGAGTACGACATCAGGCAGATTTCCTCCGTTTTCATCAATGCATTGTTGCAAACTTTTCTCGAAGTAATCGTACACGCGTGTCCCTAGGTCCTCACCAATTTCTGGAGAGCCTACTTGGGTTTTTGAATACTAATGATATGCTTCTGCAACACGCAGTGTTTCACGAAACCTCATAGAAAAAAGCCTGGTACACTGAAGTGGGACGGCCCAACTGGCCAAACGATTTCGCCGAAGCGAGAGATCACAGTGCCGAACATTTTACGAACAGACATACCTCGGTGGCGCACTTCCTGCGATGGTTCCCGCCATCCATCGTTTTCTCTATCCTTTTCCGTGAAGCTCTATACAAGCTCTCGCGCAGGCGCACTGTTCCATTAGAACTGTTGAAGTTAGCCCCCAACATCCTGTATATTGATCACTGGCGACCATTACAGTTGTGCGCAAAGCAGCGACAGCAAAAATGGTGCCTACCCTGTAATAAAGAATGGATGTTTGTATATCCATATCCGACGCCCGTTATAGCTGCATGCAAATCTGTACTGGGCTATATAGAGGATATTAATCACTTAGGGTGCTTTTTGCTGGCGCAGCGCAGCCCAAGCTGCTTCGGATACGGGCCACATTATTTATTTATCATTATCTACGCACATTCGGTTCTCTTATCTAGACGAAAAATATCTCGGTGCGTTTTTATTATACTGAGAATGCCATACAATGGCCTACGTATGCGTCCTCATATCAAAGCCGCAATGCTAAGAGAGAGAGAAAGAAAGGTAAAGGAAAGACAGGGAGGTTAACCACAGGGGATCTCCGGTTGGCTACACTGCATACTGTGGAAGGGGAAAGGGGAATAGAAGAGAGAAAGAAGAGATTTTAGGGACACATCAACATCGTTGTCACTTGTCAGGGCACTGTCACAATTGGTCACCAAGTCCTGTTTTTTGGAGAAATCGCAGTAATGCCCAGACAGCAACACGCTAAAAAACAGCCTTATACTACTTACCCAACTCTAATGACCACATGACTGTTTTCTCTTCTTTACAATAGGACGTAGCTTATGCTTGGAAACTATTAGTCCTATGAGTTTTACTGTAAAGCTCAACCCAAGGACTATGGTGATGCGAGCGTAGATGACCAACCCAGGGGGAGCGCGTCAAACAGAGCACGGAGATATATTGAGATGAAACATGGCCATCTATTTAATTAGCCGCTTTTAAATCAGTTTCTGTGCGTATTCCCGTCATGTCCAAAACTCATAGACATCGAATATTGTTCTAATATTCCTCCATATCTTATAAAGTATTTTGCCATTTTTTAATAGCCAGCTTTTCACTGTCTTAGTACAAAGACAATTGGAAGTGAACAAAAGAGAGAAGCAGGCTGAAGAGATGCCATTTAAGTGCAGGTTACTTTCTGCGACACTTTATCACTTTCTTATCAACATTTCACGTAAAAGATTCTCTACGTTGTGACCACGTTACTGTAGGATGTAGTGTAGCTACGACCGAAGACAAGGCCAACTTTTTTTGGTCATCGCCTCATGTACTCTTCTAACTCTGTTACAATGTTAAACAACATAGCCCTGAGATTCGTATTTCTGTGCGTGATTATCCGTCTGCAAGTCGCATCAAAGTAAAAAAAAATTGGGGTGTTATGTCGGCAAACCACGATATCATTATGAGAGACGCCGTAGTGGGGAGCTCAGGAAATCTCGACTACCTAAGGTTCCTTGGGGCGCATCGACATCGCACAGTACACGGGCCGCTATCATTTCGCTTCCATCGACAAGCGGTGGGCGCGGCCGTGACTCAATCCCGCAACTTTCTGTTTATTAGGAGAGTGCCATAGTCACTAGACCACCGCGACGGGTAAGTCGCAACGAAGTAGGAAGTCCATGAAAGAGCTCCAGTTGCTACAGACTTTACACTTGGCCGCTAATCGAAGCTGCAGACTGGCATGAAGGAACCTTCGTAGTATACAGTCTGCAGCTTCCATGCGTACAAGTCATCACATACTTCGTTAAGGCATGACAAACCAAACGTAATTAAAGCCTGCGCTTTACCCTACTCGTTTTCGCAAATGTCCTCACAAATAAAGTGTCAGTTGCCATAATGCATCTTTTGTGACCCTGGTTCACCTTGGAACGAAGCACATAGGCCAAGTATGCTGAAAGTACACAAGAAATAACTCGCGATCGAATTCAGCTGCCTGGAATCTCCAACTGGAATGCAAATATCAGCGCGGACGCGCCATTACTTTTTACGCGCAAGTACTTACTTATTCTTCCAGGAGTATCCTAACACAACACTGCATTACCACTAAAGTTGCTCAAACGTTATTTCGTGAAATAGTTTTCGAACTGTGTACGACAAATCGCGCCACGGTAACGTGGTTAACTTAGGCAGACTATTATGCAGCAAACGAGAGGTCCCCTGAAATCTCTGCAGTGCCACAGTCTGTATACAGTAATGACAAAAGGAAATGATTAGGAGGGCAACGATATACTGCAAGAGGCACTGTAAGCATGGTCGCCGTCTGTCACGGTGCTTCGTTGAACAGCAACGGAAGACCACGGATGGATTTTCGACCGGCGCGCTTCAGAAACGAGAGAAGCAGAAATAAACGCCCGAATTTCTCTTGCCTCAATGCTCTCTCTACTCGTAACTTAGTGCCCCAGATGCTTTCCAGATACTGAAACTCTATTGAGGAGGCATGCGGCTTATACAAAGTATAGAACAGCAAATGACATGATATCATAAACGTAACGGAGAGAAAGTATCGGGCCATCCATTGCCTCAGTCTATTTGTCAAATTGCTTCGTTGGGTACAAGTCTGACACAGCCGCTTGATTCCAGCAGTCGCAAAAAGGAATGAAAATATGAAGTAATCAATACTGAAGCTCTCCTCGAATTCGCGTCCCTGTCATTCAACGGTAAGCAAAACATGGACACAGTAACAACTTTTGAAGAACCAGAGGCTGTATACCTTGATTTCTGCTGAACTACCGCTTTCTTTTTTGAGAGATCAGGCAGTATAAATTTTTCACGATTTTTTCGGAGGCGTTGGTGCCGATTTCTCAGTGTTGAGACTAGGCAACACATAATAGGCAAGGTTATCTTTCGACAAAGAGTTTTGTTATTCCCTAATGCCGCTTCGGAAATACTGCACCGCCGTTTCTTCAGGATGCTTCGAGCATGTATGGCAGTGTCGTACTTACATAAAGAAACGATCTGTGGGCTGTTCAAATGGCAGCCTCTACCAGACTACCATTTCTGTGTTTGCTCAAATTTTGCGAGCTTAGCGCACTCACTGCATGAGAATGGTGTTTTGTAAAAAGAAAATGCGGCAACGAACGATTTATCCCTCCTTCTAACTAGCGTTTAGGTGAAGGAAAGGGAAGAAGGACTAACCAACATTCATTTGGAAGTGAGAATACTATAAGGCTTATGGAACTGGTTCATAGACGCTAAATGAAGTCGCAGTTCCGCCAGAAGGGCGAAGCAATGAACGCGCTAGCAATACGAACTAAGACTAGCAGCTTTAGAGGCAATCTGGATTGTGGTAAACGTTGGCTTATTAAGTAAGCATGCAGGTGTGCTTGGGGGGGGACTCGACTCCCTCGAAGGGAACGAATGACCACGGCATACAGGTCGCTGAAGAGTGGTATTGATGAGAAACAGCGCCCGTGAGCACGCTGTCAAAGGTTATTTACGTTCCATGTTACTGCGTTCCATGCGTCAATACTGCGTGCGTACCACGCTGTGGAAACTGAGCATAGGAGAAAGCCTTCCCCTTACGGCATGGGGAAAGATAGCGTACGTAAAGGTAGAACACGAGCAGCGGCCTCGGCTCACTGTCGACTTCGTGTAGCCCCAATGCGGGCCGCAGTAGATCACACTGCACGCAACTGTGGACGCGCAGCCCGAGGAACATTTGCGAATAGTTGGTCTGCTTCCGGTCTTGACTGCTTCAGGTGTTGAAGCACTCCGGCATTGAAAAAAAAATTTTCAAGACAGTTCTGCCCGCGAAACCCATCTGGGCATCGAAGCTGTTCTTTTAATAATTGTGACAACTGGTAATAGTGTTAGCCGGTGGTCCCGTGGCTCCGGGATTCGAACGTGCACCTTAGGGCTAAACGTTTTCTACGCATCGTTGAGCATTGGCCTTCGCATAGTCACTATCACGTAGCAGTGAGAAAACGGAAAGAGCGGGTCCACCTTTTCTCCTGTGGGACAAAGACTAGGGAATGATCGGACGCACGGCACACTCTAAAGCTTGAACGGTTCTGCTGCTGAAATATTTTTTGCCCAATTTCGTGACGTTCTCATCTGACTGCGTTATTTATACAACCGTAAGACAAAAATGCCTCACCGTTGTATACATAACGCAGTGAGATGAGAACCTTAAGAACCAAACGAAAAAGCCTGCTCAAATGGAGTTTCCATCGCTTCTATCACCAAGGAAGATCGGTTATCAAACAAGGGAAGACTAGCCACCCAACCGCGAAATTCGTGGATGTGGAAAAAAATATATCCATATACGAGTGAAAAAAGAACTAGACCTAAAAAAAAGTCCTCGCACCTTGTTGGGCCCAACCTACATCCATCGCCTCCCCCCCCCCCCCCCCTTCCCAGTTTTACCGCCTAGAGTTAGTCACATTTTTTTATCTGAACTTGCGTCAGGGTGCCTGAAACAGAACACTCCAAACACGGAGTGCGTAAGAGTAGTGGTATTGAATAAGAGAGACGACACCGAGTGACCTGGCAAGCCTCAACTTTCTGGAGTGGCACACCATCTTCCCTTTAAGCGGGGCCTCGCTAGACGGCACATCTTCCTCGAGTAAAGTCGTCCCACCGTTCGCAGGAGAACATCAATCAGGAGTCCCGTCTTTTATCTCGCTATTCTCTCGTAGCATGCGCTTCTCGCCAGCTTCATTTCTCTGTTTGCTATATAGGCTATCTTGTTTTCCTGCTTCTGGTGCTGCAGCTGAACGCATGTGCACCTTAGTACTTGATTTCGCGAAGAAAACTCAAGCCCGAAATACGTAAACATCCCAAAGAAACAACGTTATGTTTCTTCTCATAAGCAGGAGTACACAAAGCGGGAAGCGCTATCATGCGACACGCGAAAGTGAAGTGTAGAAAGAAAAAGAAATTAGGGACGCACATTTAAACAGTCCACAAAGTTTATAAAGGGTTTTGCTATTCAGTGTTTTGGTGGTGTTCTTGATGTGCGCGGTGAGTGCTCTCTTTCTGAAAACAGTAAATTGAAAACGATAGCTTTCAATTCTGGATCCGCCAAAGCAACAGAACGCCGTCAGTAGACAACACCCGAATGTTGGCACTTTTATTCCTGCGCGACGCCCGATTGTCGCCCACAGGACTGAAAACTAATTTCAGGGGAACGAGTAGAACAAAAAAGGATAACAAAAAAACTATTTTTTTTTTCGTTTGGAGGACGTGTACACTCGATCATCCAGTGGCGTGCGAGGATTGTGGTGGTGACGAGTTGCTATGGGCGGAGTTAGCCTGGTAGACGTGGTCGGCAAATTCCCTGGCTCAGCTTGAACGTCTCTTTTTACGTACTGCTGCAACGCGTCAGCTTGTACCCCACCATACCTGCTAATTTCCTTACTGACTTACGCCATCTAGTTGTATAAGTCACTGATAGATGACCTGTACCTTACCGCGGAGTACGAATGCTATTCTGTGCTGGTCCTCCCAGATTTGCCAGTTCTGCTTAACACAGGCAATCCCTGAACTCACCAATCCCTAAGCAATTTCTGATTGGTCAGTTCTTCCTGCAAAGGCAGAAATGACCAATCAGGGAGGACGAGCACGGAATAGTATTCCGTATCCGTGGTACGGCGTACATATCCAGTATTTTCGCCCATCAGCACTGTTCGGCAGCTGCAATACACCAGGCGTTATCAGCCCTACATGACATACGGCCTACCAATGCAGTCAACTGCCCATACATATGCTATAATGTACGGGACACTTACGTTCCTTTTAAAGGTGAAGCATTTCTTGGCTAACTTAAGAATCTTTTACCGTATCTATCTATCTATCTATCTATCTATCTATCTATCTATCTATCTATCTATCTATCTATCTATCTATCTATCTATCTATCTATCTATCTATCTATCTATCTGTGTAGCCGCCTACGTTTCGGTACTCTCCTGGGCGTCTCGTTCACTTGGTATACACAGCAAATTGGCATGATAGGGTGTGAATTTACGGCGAACATCAGTGATTGACCTTTTGATTGATCTTTACATCACTAACATAATATACACATCATATACGTCACAACTAACGATACTGCAATCGCGTGTGGCTCATACCCGTACTGTAAGGCCTATGGTATGCGGGTATGCGCCACAGGTGTTTGAATTTTATACAGCTTACGTCAATCAGGGGCCAACTAAAATGGGCATTTACTTTCTAAACACGAAAGACATACGGGTTGCCCTAGCTTGCAACTGAAATGTGGGCTAACAAGCACACAGACACATACGCCGCCTACCAAGCGGTAAGGGGCTATCTCTACCGGGCCCCCGAGGTGCAAGCACACCACCGTGAGGCTACGGCGCCTTCTAACACACGGTATAAATAATAAATAAGCCTATTGTTCCAGCATTTTTGATGATGGTGCTTGTGTAACGTCAATTGCGCTTCTAAGGTGTGTTAAGCACTGCCCTGACAATGTAATGAACAATAGATACTCTCACGTAGTCGTGACGATGTAGGATGCAAAACAAAGGCACGTGTCAATATGATATGCTATCACTGGGCTTTCATTTGTTCAACTTTGCTCGAGATCCCGTCGGCATACGTCACCGAATAACGCTTATAATATGCCCATCAGCGCACCGTAGGGTGCATTTTTCTTCGACAAAACAGACATCTGTAACGTTTCATCGTGTCATGAGCTACCATTCAGCCGCTACGGTGCTGACAATTTTCCTGGCTATAGCCCACGTCAAACATGCACCCTATCATTCGCTTTACACAAAGACCTTGATCCGATTCGTTACCTTTGGCTGAATGCCAAACAATTTGTCACAGACAATTTCCTCGTTCGGTGTTTCGCATGAGACCGATACCCACAATGCGCAGAACCTGCAGGATTCTCTTTTTTTTTTTACCCGCAGACCTGTTTAGGGTCGAGCCTCCGCCATCTGTCCAGTGACAGTCGGTCAGCCGGTGTCACGCTAGAAGGAAAAGCACACCCACTCCTGCATTGAACCCACTGCCCACTCTTGCCCTTGGCTCACTTCTATACGATGGTGATTATACGAACAGCAATGTTTGAAAGAAAGAAAGAAAGAAAGAAGGAAAGCAAGAAAGAAAGAAGGAAAGAAAGAAAGATTAGGCTCCATCAGTAGATAATGATAAATCATTGGTGACATGACTAACGAAGCTGATACGTCTTGACATCACTAACTTGACACCCGTGCGTCCCGATCAACGATAAAAGAGAACAGCTTCGCCCTTTTGACGGTTTTCAGGACGTGGAAGAGGCCTGAATTTTTTATCCAGTACACCTTTCAAAAAGCATTTCTTCCTTTTTAACTCAACTAGAGAAGGTCAGCCTGTGTCATTCACAGCCCGTGCCACGCAGCCGCCGACCTGACGTTACGCCAATGACTTTGTGTTCTGTTGTTCAGTGGTTGTTCTTTAGGTGATTCCCAACCTTTTTTGGTCATGCTTCAGCTTCCAGTACCGACTAATGATTTCAGGGGTATTACGTGCCACAGACACGATATGATTATGACGCAAGCCATAATCGAGGACTACGGAAATTTCCATCAGCTGGGGTTCATTAACGTGCACCGAAATGGCACAGTACACGGCCTCTAGTATCTCGCGTCCATCTAAATGGCACCGGCGCGGTTGGAATCGAAGTAGTGCCTTTCGAGCCAGCAGCCGAGCACTGTAACCATCCTACCGCCGCAGTGGCTATTCCGGCACCAGCTGGTAGCGTACCATAAATTTATTATCTGTGAGCTTATGACACGACTGCATTCTGCCGGTATAGGAATGTGGAGAAAAAAAAATGCTCGAGGTGAAGTTAAGGACCTCACATGGTGTAATTGAGGAAATACAATGGGTGTACTAAGAGATAGAAAGCTGGCGAAATGTATCAGGGTACAAACCAGTGTAGCTGGTATCCTTACGTCAAGGCGGATATCGAACCCGGGTCACGCTACCACTAGGTTACGGAGGCTCCCTCTACACGGTAAATATTGTAAGTAAACCTAATGCACAAGCATTTACGATGATGTTGTTTTGCTTGTGTAATGTTAATTGCGCTTCTAATGTGTGTCAAACGCTTTCTTGGCAATGTAATAAACGATGCATAAGTTCTACTAGCACTCGACGTACTTTTGTCCTACTTTCCTCGGCGCCTCAGGAATATTTTAACGAACCACGATTATGATACGCACATCAGCGCACCGCAGGGTGCATTTCTCTTCGACAGAACAGACGTCTGTGCTCTGCACTAACGTCAGTGTCGATGTTACCTCGTACGATGAGCTACCAATTCAGTCGGCACAGTCTTGTCGAGTTCCCGGATTAGCTCATGCTAAGCATGCACCTACTCATGCACTTTGTACAAAGACATTCAACCTATTCGTAGCCCATGACTCAATGCCAAACAATTACACATATGCAAATTCCCCACTGACTGCTTCGCATGACACCGATTCCCAGTGAGCGGGATCTGCGCGATTTTTTTGTGCCGGTCGTACTATGCCTGAGGGCCAATTTCCAAATTAAATTAATAAAAAGAAAGAATGAAGCTCCTCATTTTCGCAGCTCCTCTAAGGTGGAATTGTGCAATGATAAAAAAATTGGCCGCGTATCTCCGTGCTTCGCTGCAAATGTTGTCGAAAGACGGTAGTCTTCTACCGGCCGTACTACGTGAGTCCCGGTTCATCTGCGGTTCGGCACGAGCTTCGGGCGTCTGTTCAGCCGCCGGGTACGCTCGCTTAGCCTCTCGGTCAGTGACAATTCGCGCATCGCGCACCTCGTCTGTTTCCTGTTGCCTCCGGGCGCGCCTAGATTCACGATCTTTCGCTAGACGCTGGGCTCGTTGCTCTGACGTTTCCTGGGCACGCTTGAGACGACGGGCATCGGCACGCCGGCGCTTCTCCGCTGCAATCTGCTCGTCGGTCGTTTCCCTGCGTTGTCTGGGCATGTCTTGTAGAGTGTGTTCTATATCATCAAACGGCCATTTATGTTTTGCCTTGCCTCAGACAGCGCCCCGTCTATGTTGAATCGGCCGCATGTGGCTGGCATTGATGAAATGGAGGCAGTGCTGCGTGAGATGTGGACGCCATCTGGCCATGAAATCGGGAAACGCAAGAAGCTTGCGTCGTACGCAGAGCTACTGGTAGGTGGCAGCACCGTGTCGTTTTACCGAAACGTAGGAAACGTCCGCTTTTTCGTTCATAGCGTCGCATTTTTAGCGCATCCTAACAAGCACTAGGGTCTTTAGAATTACGCATCTATGTATTTTCTACTAAAGGAACACACCATCTAATACTTACGTATTGATGTTGCGCCTCAGACACGCGTAATATTTGCTTTTTGGTCGACTGTGTTCACCAGTATGAACGCAGCTACCAGTTCTAGATGAGTGGTCGTTGAGGAAGGGGTTAAACATTCGCCATTACAGACAGAAAAGCAGGTCAGACACACACACACACACACAGAGACAGAGTCGCGGCCTCCCAAGGGAGGTGCACGACTTCATGTGGAAAAAGAATTGGAAGGTTCTCCCAACTCGGAAGAGGTTGCACCGGTTCGGCATAGTTCCCTCGACTCGCTGCCCGAATTGCCGCGCTGAAGAAACGACGGCGCACGCGCTTCAAGAGTGCGCCGCAGCGAAACCCGTGTGGCGCTTAGTAGCCAAAGACTTCGGTATAAGGTCCCCCCCAGCTCTTGGACGGAACAGAGGTGCTTTCGCCAGACTGGTGGTTGCCTGCACACTGTTCGTCATCTGGAAGCGGCGGTGCCTGGCGGTGGCGAGAAACACTTCAGTAAGAGCTGCCTACCCCGCGGTTTCCCGGATCAGACGGTTGCTCTGGGGTTTTCTTACTCGGGAACTCGAGGCCTCCGGGGAGGAAATGTTTCTCCGCCGCTGGCACACAAAATTTTTCCTAGTTAAGAATGGGCGCATTTCACCCCCCATTGTGCCTTACTAAGCCCCGGCCCCCCGGGTTATCCTGCATTAAAATGAATCTGTGATGTATTATTGGTAATCGGCATTGCCCGCGAAATAACTACACGATCTGCGCGTTTTTTTCCTATGGTTTTTTTTTGTACTGATGGAAACAGGGGTTTTCCACTGTATAAAGTCTTGGGACTACTCCCCTACATATGTGTACGCCTCTTCTGTGTTTAAGCGGCACATGAACCAGCCGCTCACTCTTGTACACGTAGCCCCGCGTGAATACACGTTTTTAAATTTTGTGTACGCGTGTCTGCGCCCCATAGTTCAGCCAAGCGGCTGTTAGAAATTGTATAACGGTCCTTTCTCCCTTTTTTCCTAGTGACGCGAGTCTCCCGGCGCTTTTGTATTTGCGGATGCTTTGTGTCAAGAGTTTTGTGTCAAATAAACTTCCCTTTGTGACCAAAATTTCTGTGTTGAAGTATTCCAAGAAAGACTATCGTCTTTAAAAAGGTTGAATGGCTATAGAAATCGCTAAAAGCGAAGCTAGAGACAAGAAGCTTAACAACTGAGAACTGCGCTGTGGGAAAACATACACGTCTATGTTATGGCATAGCGTGTGTTAAACTTCCGCTCTACAAGTATGTCGAAATTCCCAGCCTTACGGCAGTATAACTGGGTCTGTGGCGCTGAACAAACGCCGTAAATCTAAGTGAAAGCAATTATAATGTCAGCATCAGCATGGCTTCCTCCTTTCTCCCGTGCCGA
>JABSTT010005779.1:0-15486 GCA_013339685.2 Hyalomma asiaticum | reverse complement strand
ACCACGATGATACTCACTGCTGATTTTCTGTAAATTGGTTCTAGTGTCTTGTAGACAGGATTTCCCATTTTTTCGTATATTGAGGAGGACAGCAGTCTCCAAGTTCCTTTTGTGGAATCACTGCCGTAATAAGCTATTTGCTCACCAGTCAGTCTAATTTTGTTTCCGTCCTGTGCATTAGTTTTCGGCAGTTTGTATAAAACAAACCTGGAAGCGAGCAGAAAACACAGCTTCATTTGCAATTTTCACAACATTTACCTGAAGTGAAGGAAGCTAGGCACGTAACGTTTTCTGATAGCTAGTAGAAAAAAAAACTAAGCATGCTTATCATGCTGTTACAGATTGTTACAGAATTCACCTGATATAACAGAACTATTACAAATGCCCAGTGTGCTCGGTTTACTTGCTATGTATACCGTCCAAAGGAGGCGCCTCACTCTAGTGGTAACGTGCTTGCTTATCCCCTAAGGGGCCCGTGTTCGAGGCGCCCTACTGCTTGGAAGGCTGGGTGTGTCCCTGTGTGCTGGTTAGGCTTATATTTCAATCGTAAACTAGACACACACTGTGCCATTTTTAGTTTTAAGTGTAGTGTGAGCTCAACATATGACTGGCTCTTCTTCATCTCTGCACATCATCATCACTTGTACATTCTCCCCCATCAACATCGATCATCATCAGCTGCTTGGCTCGCTCTCCATCTTGGTCGCCATAGATCGAGGCTCGCCTAGAATAAAAGCAGTTGCTCACAAGTGGTGGAGGTGACGTCCTACAGTATTCTAAAGGTGTACGTTAGATGCCTATTTTTGTCGGTCCTTGACGGACAAAGGCTTTAGAAAATTCAAACACTTGTGGTGTGTGCCCCCGTACCACAGACCGAACACTATGGGTAGGACTGCAGTATCGTTGATCGTGAAGTACATGATGAGTGTGTCATGCAAGGGGTGTATGTTCGTCATAGATTTGTACCGTACCGTGCAAATATTCGCGTATATCAGGAGAGCGAGAAGACCAGGCGAGCACCCTTACGTAAGCGGCTAGATAGATAGATAGAAAGAAAGAAAGAAAGAAAGAAAGAAAGATAGATAGATAGATAGATAGATAGATAGATAGATAGATAGATAGATAGATAGATAGATAGATAGATACGATCAAAGTCAAGCATACGATCAAATGTGAAGCATTTCTTGGCGCACTTGACCCAAGTGCGCCACGAAATGCTTCACATTTAAAAGTTTTTCACTGCGGCAGAACCGGAGGCTGAACATTCTCTCCTAATAAGCATGTTGCAGGTAACTCATTTTTAGAGAATTTAAGCAAGCATAGGAGAATAGTGTTATTTGTAGACGCTGTGTCCACTTTAACGGCCGCTCACTGTTCCTGGTAAGGCAATGATGGATACGCGTTTATGCTCACGTTAACAAAGCACTGCCTGCCCACGTGAGCGTCACGCACTCAGGAGCAATGAACTACGCTCGCATGAACAGGAACACTCTTGCCGTTAATAACAGACATTTCGCCCGCTGACAGCCCTACCTACCACACTATTGTCTGTCGTATCGAGCTTGACGATGAATAACGCTGCACCTTTTTATCCGGTGTGCTCGAGAAGTTGAGCGCGCTTGCTGAAAAATGCTAGCACTGGTAAGCGCTCTGTAATTACGTGATTACACGGTGGCTCCTCTGTACAAAAATTGCGTGTCTAAAGCTTGCACTGCTAAATGGCTGTTGTACTCTATTTCCTGCCTAGCCTATGTGACACGGTCCGTAGCGAACTAAGTGAAGCTTAGCCAAGGAACGTTTGTCATGAGACAGACAGACAGACAGACAGACAGACATACATACACACATGCAGTGAACTTTACTGAACCCTGAGGAGCTTTTCATGAGAGTTTTAATTTTTAGTGCCTAAGTAAAATACTGCGGCATTTGTTCTATGGAAGTGCAGAAGACCTTAGTAAGTGCAACCAAGTGGCTTCTGCAGGTCCATTAAAATAGCGCGTTTAGTGCTGCTCAGTTCTCTTGCGAAGTAGAATAAGAACAAGCACATTTGTTTTATCGAATAGGCCCGCACACTTTCTTCGTTCAGCAGTAATTGGATACACGTGAATGTATGTTTATGTACGAAAAATATTTGACGCGTTTATTGCTCTATAGCCTGTGAATCACCAGCACAATGGTAATTGTGTGATGGTGGAGTGAATACTTTATTTGGTCGAAGAGAACGGACGTCAAGTGGGACGGCGTTCAGGCTCGGCCTGGAGGCCACCTCTTTAACTCTTCGTGGCGCGCTCCTGGTTGTCTAGGTCCGAGGGCTCTAGCACTCAGTCCCACACTTCCGTAGAGAGATTGCTGGCCAGGACAGTGGGGAAGCAGGGTGCACGCTACAATTCCAAGTGATCTTACTTACTATGGCGACCTCGCAGCATGATCTGCAAAGCAAATTGCTATGTGCAGGAAGGATATGTGATAGGAGGTAGCAGGATGGGAAAAAAGGCGTTGAAGTCGCGTCCAGGTTTGTTCATGATAATTCAAGGAACAGATCGATACCCTGTGAGGCCAGATCAGGGCGCCTCAGAGCGCGTGGCTATAGAGCGAAATTATTTCACGCGGACGATACAAGCCTAATATGTGGGAGGGAAGTGGAAAACATCAAGGATATTCTGGCTGAATATCAACGTATCCAAAAAAATAACCAAGGAAGGAAGAACTCTATTGAGATATTTTGTGCCAAGGACAGTTATGGGGAATATACTGACCTGCCACACAGACAAGTCAAGGCTAGAAGATTGGTAGGAGGAAACTGCAACAGGAGGTCATAACTTTCAGTAGGAAGAACGGAGAAAGATCTGGGTGGCTCTAGCTGCCACGCCGATACTAAGAAGGTAAGGGATAATCCTATCATCCGTGCATCTGACTTCGGATATTGGTGGGGGGGTTCTTGTCGCTTCTGAGATGCAGTGGTAATCTCATGGAATAAAGTATTGGACTTTGCCGGGTCCCCGGTTTTCTGAGAAAGCATCCCCTGCTCGGAATGCGAGTCGCCCATCTGTTCTTTGTATAGGCTGCCACAGTTTCCGGGTTCCGTGCCTGAGCGGGTGCCCGTATCAGTTAAATGGTATGCCTTTCTTTTCGTTCTTCCTCTTTAATGTCGCCACGAAGGATCAGGGCAAGTATGCTGTGGGTGGAGCTCAGTATGCAATTCATCATGTACCGTATAAGGTTTACGACACCACTATTTGTGTATTGGCTAAAATTAGTACATAAAGATTATTTTTGGCCACCTCTTCAAACTTTGGAAGATTTACAAAAGGCACCATTTACGTAAGCATGGTCCCAGGTTTAGCATTCACGCTCCCTTTGTTTTTCTCTTTCTGGTGCCTTTCGATATTTAGGGCAATGATATGGACTGTAATGATTGAAGAATCTGAATGCGTTTTGTAGCATTATTGTCTCCTGAGAAAGCACCTACAAGATCCCTCTGAAACCTTCGCACCTATCCGCTCTCTAGCCATATCATATAAGAATACTCACCAGTCAACGGTCTGTCCAGCGGCGTTCTTACATGAAACGGCTCCCTCGACAAAAGCAGTATTAAAAATCTCTTGAAGCAGGAGTAGGTATAGAAATCCAGTCATGTGTACGCTTTCCGATGTCCTCATTCTTCTCAGTGCTCTTTATGCACCCCAGGTGGTCCCGATTATAAGCAAATATACGGCTACGTACACTGCTTAGTACACTACAATCTAACGGTCTTCACACTATAGGAGCGTCATTAATAAACGCGAATAGAACTTCCTATCTCAGTCCCTAGTGGATGATTTGCGAGCGTCCTGATTTATGGCTCTCGTGGTATTCACTTGACACACCTCTTCTGCTGAGTAGCCCTCATGGGTCAAAGCACGACATATGAAGCTGACGTCTTGCGTCTGATATTTAGTCAGCGAACTTGGACTTCGCCTAGCTTCGTATAAGTCATGCACGCATGAGTCAGATTATTTTCTCTGAAATGGGATAAGTTCAATTACCACTAAGAGGCATGTGAGGGCAAGCGAAGAAAAGTAACGTACGTACGACGATTTCGAGGGCTTCCGTGTCTTTGACAGTGAAGTAACATACGATTAGTTTCTTGACGTATTAACTGTGACGCAACTGGGTAGTGACGACGTCTGCGTTAGCTGATTGAGAACTTCTTTGTTTTCTGATCCGGCGGCTAACGCTAATGAGCTTTTTGTAATAACGTCACGCTAGACCATTCAGGATTGAAATGTTTACTCTATCTTCTAGCTATTAAGGACGGATATAGCTCGTGGTAAAATACTTACAGAAATGGGTTTCGCACTGTTAGTTATGAACAGGGGTGCTGTGCAGAACAGTGCAGGACATCTCTCCGGAATGTTATAAGGAGAGTAGCCGAACTCGTGATTTACATTCGTCTTAGCCTCCTGTCGAACAGTGTCGTCTTCTATGAAATGGAGCACGCGAGCGCGTAGCCTCTGTCCTACGGCGACTGCGTGCATCAGCAGTAAGCGTAAACAATAGGAACGACTTCGGCTCTAGGCAACAACCTAATGATGACAGCATGACACTGAGGTCAAGGAAACCATTTAGGTAAACAATGTAGTTTTTACGTTTAATTTATTAATAATGGAACAAATAGAAGGCAATTAAAGTGGACGAAAAAACATAGCTGCATGCGGTAGGGACCGAACACACGACCTTCGGATAACGCGTCTGATGCTCTACCCACTGAGCTGCGAAGACAGCCAAAACGGACTGAGCCAAAACGGAAGGAAGCCAAAACGGACAGAGGTCCATGTGCTGTGCATTATAGGCGCAAGCTAAGGAAACTCAGGTGGTTAAATATCCGGAAGCATCCACTTCTGCGTGCCTCATAACACTATCGTGCTTCTGCCGCATAATAGCTCGGAGAAAATTATGCGATGTATGCTAGCTAACAGTACCAACTTATCTCGTGTCCTGATCTCAGGGAAGAGACGGCCGTGACGCTTGTGCTTAATGACCTTGTAATGATCACGTGAGGACTTTGTTTTTACGTATAGCGTAGGATCCTTGCTGTCAGAATTAATGTTCTTCGCAGAGTTTTATTTCACAGATGAGAAAAGAGAACGAACAGTATTTTAGTGAGTATGGAGAGCGCGCAAAAAAGCGCACCCCGGGGTACCCTTGCTTGCAGGCCTGCTGCGTCTTTTCGGTTTTTTGCTACGTGGGGATCAACTGAAAGTAGTTATGAACAAATGTGATGGAAATAAAAACCTAATCTCTGCTTTTTAAAAGTGAGCACAGGCTAACTGACCTTGATTGTGCTGAAAAGCAAGCATGTTTTTTGTTTCAATGTACCAAAAAAGCAGAACCGAGGCGTGGTGGTGTGACTTATGGTTGGGATGTTAGCACGGAAGGATCGTTCGAGAAGCTTTATGATGAGGGCGATAACTGAGGTATAATCGTTCGATCAGCTTTCCAAATCTTTGGTGAAATTACCATTCACAAGTCTTACTTCGGCGACTACAAGCCGTAAGCGAGCCCACGCGTCTTAGCGACACCTGTAGCCCTACACAATTGCTGAATAAGTTCAAAGCACTCAGAAATTAAGGCCTTTATGCTCTCCTTACCTGATAAGAACGCCCTGGCATTTTTCCGTACTGAAATCTGTGACCTATGTTCGGACGAAGAAAATTTCAATTAAATGAAGCTATTTGTCAACCCAGCTAAATTCATATGTGCAATAATATATTTGCGTACGTGCCTGCAGGAGTCTTTCATTAAGGTTATTTGACGGCGCTTGCCGAAGATGACTTTGAGTTATACGGGGCAAATATTCTCTCATCGATCCTGTTATTTTTTCGGTGGTTTAATGCTTTGCTGCGTGTCTTGTCACGCTGGTCTAGAGGCAATGGCACTCGACTGCTGATCCCGAGGTTGGGGTATTGAATCGTGGCCTTGGCGGCCGCATTTCGGCGGAGGCGAACTGTTGAGGCCATGCTATTTTTGCAACAAAAATTACTGATGTGATTAGAAGATTGACGTCAATATTGCAGTGACTTCTTTGCCAAGAGAAGCTTTATTGCTTGAATGAACTTCAGACGCCAAAGACTATATGTGTACATAAAGTAGGGCTTCCTTATTTGACGAAGTACGTCGCATCGACATTTGCAAGGTTATTTTGGCACTTAAATACATATAGCACAGTAATACTTACATCCGTGCGTCTCATAGATTCCTCGACGTGCGAGCTGAGCGCCAGGTATTGAAGCGGTGGCGAATGTGCAGCGTCCTTTGGGATGCAAGCGTGACGTACTTGGTGAACTAAGGAGGATCCCTGCTCTATACGCTGTTTACGAGTAAGAGCGGTCATCATCATATTTACAACACTAGTTGTTTTGGTGGTTGATACTGCGAGGTTAATATCGCGACAGGGTTAACGTACGGAATCTGTGAAATCTTCCTCTTCCTTAGAAGAGAACAACTGAATGTCGTTGCTTGAACCATAGCGGAAGCGGCCTGTGCCATTCTGTGTGCGTACACTGTGCAAATGCGATCCCGAATGTTGTGGCCATGGTCCAGATGAAACCGAAAGCGAGCCCTTATGCATCCGTGGAACAGCACATACAATCTTAGGTAGACGCATTTGCATGGTTTATTTTGTATTTTGAGATTGTTAAATAGAGACACAGTCGTTCACGCGGTAGAAAAATGCGGCTCCTTCATTTGTGATAGGCATCTGTATAAGTGTAAGTCCGTGAATAAACACAAAAGCAGTACAACATCGGGATGAACTTGCACATTGTTATCTTGTTATCCGTGTTTCGCTGGTGTGGCGTCGTTTCAAGTAGGTGCCCCCACGTCGACGTCTGGTGGCACTGGTCCCCTTACCGGACGAACTTCTATGACCATGACCGCGGTAACCGAAGCAGCTTACGCGAAAACTGGACACAGCTGTTGGTAAATAGCGCACGACATCGGAATCAACGAATGTCCATTGCGCGACATTTACGTGTCAACGTAGTTTTTTTTTTTTTTTTTCTTACTCGGTTAAATCGCACTTGAAGGGATAGTCCGTGAATAAACACAGCTGTTTGCACATATGGGGAATGCATTACGCTGACAGTGAGGGGTCACATGCTCATAAAATGTGAAAGACACAGCCTGTGTCTGCGTTGCCTCTGAGTGCAGCCACTGCAAGTGTCCACTGCAATGAGAATACCGGAGCGATCAGTAGGCGCTCGTTGCTGCAGACACGGCTTCACCGTTCCCCGATGTAGGAACCGCCCCAGATGCGCGCTCACGGAGACAAACATGCGCACTTAGGGAAAGGGAGCGATGCTGATAAGAAAGCATACGAGGCGTGTTCTTACGCCTTTCATCATGTGCTTGCATAGCACAGTCGGAAGGACGCCGGGCTTTGGAACGTGTGGATGTGAGTTCGATTCCCAGCAGGACAGCGCTAGAGCCAATTCTTCGGATTGATTCTCTCTGCTGCTGACATGAGTTTATGTTGTATGACTTCTGCGGCGGAAACTATGTGAGCGCCCTATTGGTGAACCCTGAAATAAAACGTTTTCGCATTAAAAAGTCATGTAATCAACAGTTGAAGGCACGTTTTGATGTTTCACAATTTCAGAGAGGAATAGAAGCACATTGGGTGTTCAGAAAACCGAGGGAGAGCACACGCTCTATGTAGCTGAAAAAGGAAATGCCAACAGGCAAGCTTTCATTTCTGAGAAATCCGTATGAATTTCCTTGTGCTACAAAACGGGTGGATTCTAATTTTCCTTTTAATAAATGTTACTCCACCTTGCGGGTTTCCGCTGAAGTCCTTTGCGATACGCGTCAGCAAGTTAGAATGAAGTGACCTAATATTGCAACACGCAAATAAGACTTCCCAGGCTTTCGTTAAGGCCATGACACAGAGTTCTGATTTTGAAAGTTGTGAATGATTCAGTAATTGCGCGTTGATGGCGCGATTTAAAACGAGATTCAAATAGTCTCTCTGAGACGTACTTGAATGAACCAGCTGCCACTGACAGATCTTAACATAGCTAAATGCTGAAGGCGTGCACTGAAGGCGTTAACTAGCACAAAATGCATATTATATGCTGAAGACACAACGATCTTTACATCAGCTGAATCAGTTTATACACTCCAGACTCACCTTAACACAGATTTACATAGCGTGTCTTTATGGTGCAAAGGCAATCAGATACAGATCAACGCTACTAAAACCATCTTTATGGTGTTCCATTCCCCACGAACCTCACTTGACGTATCACTTGCCATTCACATAAATAATTCTGTCATAAAAATTTCCAGTGAAGCGCGGTTTCTTGGCGTCATTTTAGATACAGAACTAAAATTTCATAAACATGCCGCATCACTCGCTAAAAAGATTGCATTTGGAATCCACGTTATCATCAAGACAAGAACCTATTTTCCGCCACACATCGTACGTTCCTTGTATTTTGCCTATATTCATAGCCATATTTCGTACTGTGTATCAACTTGGGCCAACACATATTTCACACACATTTAACGGTTGCAGCGACTTCAGAATCAAGCAGTCAGACTAATGACTTTCAGTCCATTTCATTTGTGCTGCAGCTCCTTGTTCTCTGAGGTTAACATACTCTCATTAAGACAGTTATTTTGTCATAGAGTATCCATAGTCGCCTATAGGCTCATCATGAAAGACATCTCCATTGCATGTATCGATCACCATCACTTAACTAACACCAATATTACCCGCTTTGCACAGCGCAATAATCTTCTTTTGCCGGCCGTAAGGACAAACTACGGGAAATTCACAACCCTTTTTACAAGCATAGCTATTTGGAATTCATTGCCTTTCGACTTAAAATCATCACATAACATTCATGTTTTCACCTCGCGCAGCAAGAAGTATTTTGTCCAGGGATTGATCAACCCATCTCATTTGTTTGATTAATTGTTGTAAGCTCACAACTTTTACGTGTTGTTTTCGTATGTAACATTTGCCTTCGTATACCTGACACCTATGATGTTGAAACTGGTTGCGTTTATAATACAGCGCTGTTTATTATTCTTCCTCCATTATTCTTGTTCTGGCACTTGCTTTTGATTAGTTCCATGGCATTTTTTTTCATATCAGTAGTATTACCTTTTTATTATGTATTGATCTGTTGATACTGTTAGTCAAGCTCGTTCTTCATTGTTCATGCGTCTCTATGCTTTTGCTGCATTTTTTGTAACACCCCATTTATGTAGCCACAGGAGGTCCCCCTGTCAGTTTCTCTAAAACTTTGGGACCTCCTTCTGTAATATGCTAACCATGTATTTCACTGAAGCATTTAATAAACTTGACTTGACTTGACTTGACATGTTTTTTGATTGTTAAAACGGAAACGCAAAGCAGTTTCTCTGCCTAGTGCACTTGGTATACACAAAAGTTGGCAAGGTAGGCTATCAATATTCGACGAAAAGGAACAATTAATCATGATGTCAAAAATATGACACACCTGTTACAGACATGACGATTAACGGCAATATGATCGCAGGTGGCTTATATGTGTGTGGAGAATGTGGTATGCGCCCCTGATAATTGAATTGATTACAGCCTACATTAACGAAGCACCAACAAACTAGACACGGAAAAATGAGGACAACACACCTAGCGTATGATTTAAATGTACACGTTACAAGCGAAAAGACAGAAAGAGAGACAAATGTGCTGTAATAACCGAAGGCCACCAGCAACGACTTAGAGTTCAGGAATAGAATCCAGGACCCTGTGGTCCCTAGGAAGAACGCTGACACTCATCCACGCCGGGCTGCTTTCACGCGGTTGTGGTATGTGTCAACCGACCTTATGAAATAAACAACTCACATGCATTTCACGGACTCAGGAGGCTACTTCCAGCATTGGTCGACCCCGTAGCAGAGCACCAACAAAGAAACTGCACATATGATATCAATGTCAGCGCACCGTACCGTGCGCTTGTGTAAAACACAATTCCCTGAATTAACTTGCACATGCACCGCAGGGCACCGCTATGCACCACAGTCGTTCTGAGGAGCGTGGTAAGCCCACAATACGCACACAACTACTAAATATTCACATGAATGTTGATGCTACTCGCAACACTTGGCTAAATGTCAAGCAGTTGGGGGAAGGTAATTTTCTCGCTTACTGCTTCGAATCAGATTTATTCCCTCAATGCGTGGGATCGGTGTTATTGCTTTTGTATCAGATAGTGCTGGGCGATCTAGGGCTTCCCTGCGCTTCACTGTGTCATAGATTAGTTTGGGAGGATATTTCTGTTTCAGAAGAGCATTGCGTAGGGTGTTAAAGTTAACATTCAAGTCACATTCTTTAGAGCAAATTTATTTAAAGCGTACGAAACTTGGTGTGAGGCATACTGGACTTGGAAAGCTTCGTGTGGCTGCGTTCGAAATGGAGATACCTATGCCAACCAGTTGGCTTCGGATAAGGTTAATGGTTCATTTTCTACTATGCGGACGTGCCGTTACATCGAGGAAACTAATAGCTCCCGGTATGTGGGAATAATATGAAAGGGTAGGCCTCGTTATATTGGAAGAAAAAGACTAAAGCTTGGCCTCCCCGTGTGACCAAATTATGATTACGTGATCAGTGAATATCGTATAGTGGGAAGGTTTTCGCGAATGACAGAGAAAAATGGCCTTCAATATTCCCATAAAGGTTTTCTGGTATCCTGGTCCTATCTTATTAGTCATGGCCGTGCCGCTTACTAACATAATGCTTCCGTCCAAATGGCTCTGAGATATAATTTTGAACCGTATAGCTGATGCCGAGCTATCGACTGACTTAACTGAATTGGAGTGGCCATAAGCCTCTACCACGGGCATAAAGCCGTCTTAATGAAGTATATTTGTGTAAATTGATGCCATGTAGAGAGTTAACAAGGAGAGAGAGTTACTATGTACAGCAATATTCTGGATATCTGATAAGAACCTGGGGTATCTGTTTTATGGGGATGGAAATGAGACGCTGACTTCGTTGCCATTTGGAAATAGTATGCGTGTCGCTAGTGGGAGGATAGTGTCTTGCGTGCATGCTTCCCATTGGCCACTGTACTGCATCGCTAGGAGTGGTTTGCAGTGCCTGTAGACATATATTACATTGTTCAGACTACCAAAGCGACTTATTCACGGAGTGGCACATCCAATTAGTAAACTATTGAGAGCAAGGGACGAAGTGCTTACACCTGTTAGCTATCACCTTTAAGGGACCGGGCAACACCCCTTGAACATGATCAGAAAACGATTCGCTTCAATTTCGGGGGCTCCTGTGAACCTGTGGCGAAATATTATCGCAGCGCACGTGCCAGGAAATTCTAACGTGTTTCTAAAGACAGCGGCATATAGCTTGCAAATTACGTCACAAGGACCACCGAGTATGTTCTTCGAGGCATAACTAGAACTGTGATTTTATCTTCGTATAATAATCCTCAACTATGCTTTAATTTTTCGCTCTGATTTCAAGAAATAAAGAAAACGTGCGTATCGTCCATTAAGGACATGAAAAATGTCAAGCGACGTTAGAGGGCGCCGTTAGTGATGTAGTCTGTTTAAATAAGCGCAGGTTATTTACTTCTTTGTAGGAAACAAAATTGAGAAGTTCTCTGCTGCCCGCAGCGTAAGAAGATTTGGCTTATATTCTCTCAGGAGCCTCCGCGGCTGTCTGGTGTGGTCATGTGACTATTCTGAAAAAATCGTTGTAGGATCGCTTGAAACAAGAAATCCTGACAACGGCGAAATTATCAAAAGAGTGCTTCGCGTAACTTACACTGGGAAGGTTAGGCACTGGTGCAAGGAATGGCGCCCTATTTTCGTGCTAAGACTGCAATTTGAAGTGAGTAAATTGCGGGAATTAGGAAAATGAGTGAAGATAAGGTGGCCGTTTGTGCGTAGTGCCTCCCATTGTCCTTCTCTGTGAGAACCTCTTACTGCTCGGAGTAACCATAGATTAACGACACAAATTTTCGAAAAAATACAGTGTAAATGAGAGCTGCTTTTTGAACACAATATTCATTTCTCACATACTGAAAAACGAGCACACGCGCTTACGGTTTTGAAAATGATTAGAGTAATATAAAACGTGGGCTCCCACAGTCCTTGCATGACCAACAGGTTGGAAAATGTAAGAGAATGAAAACTTTCTAAGCGCATCGTGTACGTTATCTCAGAAAGATGCACAGCGTTTCTACGTCACCTGCAGAATATTTCTCTCACGACACTGCTTAAAGGTAAATACACTATCAAGCACGTGATCAGCTGGCGATTGAACATGCGCAATAAAGTTGCCGTGGTGTAGCTGTGCACCAACGAATTTTCCTACACACCTCCTGCGAGGCCACTTTCCGAACCGAGCCTGCGCATTCGAAAACCTCAGTTCTTCCAGTTGACGCGCACACCCTGAAAAAAGCTCAGGTGCCCCAGCACGAAGGTATCCTCAACGTGAGTTCCAGTTCACCCTATGCCGAAGTCACCAACGACTCTCTCCGAGCTCCCTGACGGTTCGGAACGATGACCTACCTGGATCTACTGTGCTCGCACCTTTCACGCATGCCACTAGAGACACTGTGGCACCTGGACGACGAACCTGCTCTTCACCTTCCAAAAGTCAGAGGAAACCCAAAGACGACTGCCATTGACATGATCTATGAAAGCCTGAAGAACACCTGCTCTCACAGCAAGCATCTGGCAAACGTCGCGCGCGTTTACTGCTTTGTAGCCGAGCAAGACTTCTTACAGCCCTGGATGCTATACAGCCTCGGACGAAGGGAGAACCACGTCGCCCATGCCTTAGGAGTCCTGAACACTGTTCTCCCTGGCAAAGTTGGTTGTCATACCAAGGCAACAACATCGTACTGGTGCACCTGCTTGGTGGCCACTGATGAAGTGGGCTGGATGGTCTGTACACCTGGGATATTCTGCGTCTGGCCTTCGTTCGCGTACGTTGCTGTACACGAGCCGTCACCGGGGCACGCCCCGTTCGTCACAAGAATGCTTGAACAGATGCTGGGCGAAGAGCCGGACTCCTTCCACTGCGGAATATATCAAGGCATGAACGACGCTCGCGCCGCTGCCCGCCGACTGAGCTTGTTACGTGGCTCCAACAACTGCGTATAGCTCTGATGAACAACTATCTTTTATACCATCTGACTTGGAAATGTATTCGGTAAGAAAACGTCTTATGCTGCTCCACGTTAGCTGATAGTTCTGGCAATTGCTATGCAATAATCAATTATAACAGCCTGATTTCGGTAATAGTGAGCTTGCTTTCGTGCATTAAAAATACCTGGATAAAGCAACAACATTGCGTTAATTTCGAATAACACTACTTTCGTGGTACGTAACAGTGCGAATAATCCCGTATTTCTTTCCCAGAATGCGTAGGGTGTACTGTGATATGCACGTCTTGTGTTATACAAATGGCTGGTCAGCGCTCAAAGGTAACTGAAAATAGAAGCTAAAATAATGGGTACACAGTGATGTGTTAGCAGCTGTTTTAGTCGCGCTGCATGATATTTCTTTACCATTGTTGCCGTGGTTACAACACATGGAGAAACCAGCATGTGAGACTAATATTTATGGTTCCCTGAGTGTTTGCGTGCTCTAGTACTGCACGAAGGTTCGTCAATGGCGAGGATGACCGTGCATATATGTGGCAAGTCGCTTTGCGCTAATTCATAGGTCGTAATGTAATACCTTTCCTTGTAATTCTTTATTTCAGCCTAAAGACGATGTCGCATGACGGAATATGTGAAGCCGAAGGATTCGCCATTCATTTAGCAGCACTTAACAGCCATTTCACGAAGCCTAACACGTGGCATAGCCTTTAAAATTGAAATGTACAATATGCCTCAGCCGCAATAAAATGCAAGGTGGTAATTCCAGTGCTGCGTCCTGTGTCTGCATGGTAGCCACGAAAAACATGCAAAGATTGCTTGCATCGAACTAGCTTATTAGCAGGGTTCACCTGTTACTCGGGCCATATGAGCTCTTAGAATGTGTTTCAATGCGTGATTTTATAACATATTCTCGTTGCAAATTTGACCACTTGGGGCCGATCATGAGTAACATATTAGAGACAATTGGACACACGTATTTTTTACCAAGCCAACATAATTTACTTTAAGGAATGCATCGGATTATTTGTGAACCGTCCGAATAAAGCATGTTTTATCTGCACTCAAGCATCGCGGTCGCATCTCTTGATCGAAATTGAATGCTAGAGCAAGCGCCACAGATGCACTTCTATATTTAGCGCTATATCCTGCTGATGCGTGTGAACAAGAGACGTGAAAGCCAGGCCTTTGGTCTGCAAGATTAGGGTGACGGTGTCCCGTACGTTGTACAGCGATAAAATATTGGAAAGGGGGGTTATCGCGTTTCTTTAGTTTCTTTCTTTCTCTAATAGGCGCGATGTAAATTGAATTGTTAAAGGAGACGTTGACCAATTCACCTATCCTACAAACCTACACAGTCCGTTAAGCGATGCATTTTTTTTTCACAGCATAGGCTGCCGTCTCGTTACTTGGCAGATTTTGGTGGCGATGGTCTACGCCGCCACAACTGCCGACACTGTCCATATCTGCTTTCGCTCTCAGTGACAAATAATCTAGCCTGTTCCACGCCGTGGAAGTCGGCAATGAAAGCTGTTCTTTTAGGTTTAACTTGTGGTAACTTGGAAAGGTTTGAAGTTATTGTCATGGCGTATGAGCTGCGTCAGTCACACATGCGTACTCCGCCAAAAGCTGATGTCATTGCTGAACCGGCTGTGACTCGAAACGTCATCATTTAAATTTTCTACTGACCGTGACTGATCATTCACCACAGACTTCCGAAACGCGAAGCATTTCATGGCGAACTTGGGTCACTTTGGTCGTATCTATCTATCTATCTATCTATCTATCTATCTATCTATCTATCTATCTATCTATCTATCTATCTATCTATCTATCTATCTATCTATCTATCTATCTATCTATCTATCCGCCGAAGTCTCGGTGCTCACCCAATCGCCTCGTTTACCTGGCGTGACCTAACTTCGAATATACTTATAGACGTACTTGTTATACGTATTTGTACTTGTTATACGTATAGACGTATAACAAGTACAGATAATTGATGTTTACACCAATATCGTGGCCTGCACGTCAAGTACGTGATGATTTAGGACGGTGAAATCTAATGTTGGTTATGCCCGTAGTGCTCGGCGCCTGGTATGCGGGAATGCGCCACAGGTGTTTGAAATTTATGGAGCCTTTGTAAGTCAAGGACGAAATAAAGACACTTAAGATAATAAAACGTAACTAGAACACGAGCAGAACACAAGAAAGGCATGCCGCTTGTCGTAGTTTGGAAATGAAATGTACACATGTAAAAAGCGCACAGACACACACGCAACCTACTAACCGGTAGGGCTTTGGAGTGGTATCGAAACTGGAC
>JABSTT010005778.1:0-15715 GCA_013339685.2 Hyalomma asiaticum | reverse complement strand
CCGACAGCGGTTTTCTGCAGTACAGTGGGGTGGGGCAGGACAATACAAACATAGCCAACCAAAAGCCGGTAAATGAAAAAATGTACAGCGGCAGCAAGTCAAATGCAAAAAAAACATTTATAGTGCGAAAAGTACACAAGCAAGTACACCACAGGGAATCACGAGGAGTATTTACAATACGAATTATGCAGAGAGGAAGCAAATTCATCTGGGGAGATAATGGTGGCAATGTAATGCGGCAGTTGGTTCCATTCGCAAAATGTTCTGGGGAAAAACGCCATCTTGAAATAGTTCGTCCTGCATCTTATCTCCTTGACCTTCACGTTGACCTTGAATAATAAAGTCCTCAGTTGTCTCTGGTGCTGACTGATCGCGCTCAGGATTTTGACATTGCGGTGGCTATCAAATGGCTTGTATGCGGCCTTAAAGGAGTACTGACACGAATTTTTTACATCCTCGTATTATTGCTGTAAATGAAAGCACTGGCATGTAGAACCCCAAAATTAGTATTATGGTGCCTTGCGAGGCAATGAATATATTTTTATTACTGCTTCCTTAAAAGCCCACTTTCGGTTTCAATTTCTAGGGGGCGGTTTCCTAGTGACGTATCAACATAGTCGGACGACGTCTGAGTCACGTAGTGACAGAAATTCGTGATAGCGTCGCTGCAACTCTGTCGTCTGTGGTCAATTACACGTGGGGCACGCAAACAACGACGATTTCACGGTCGTCCAGTGATTCTGAGAGCGATTTCGGCTATTTTTTATAGACTGTGCTTATACGTCATCGTAGTGTCCATTGCGCTGGGGCTGGCTTGCAGTGCTTGGCGACGAAAACTTTAAAACCAAACTAAAATATTTTGTACGTGTTTCCTGGCTTCCTTGTTTGGAGGACGTTAACAATACATGGCGAGGAAACGAAAAATTCACATTTTGAGCCGCCGCAAAATCGTGTCAGTACTCCTTTAAATCATCGTCATCAGCCTGTCTGCTCCCACTGCCAGGCAAAGGCCTCTCCCATAGATCTCCTATTATCCCTGTCCTGTGCTAGCTGGGCCCAATTTATCCCCGCAAATGTTCTGATCTCATCTGCCCACCTAAATTTCTGCCGCCCCCTGGCACGCTTGCCTTCTCTAGGAAACCACTATGTTACCCTCAATGACCAACGGTTGTCTTGCCTTATCATTACATGGCCCGCCCACGCCCATTTCTTTTTCTTAATTTCTATTATTATGTCCCTAACACGCGTTTGTTCCCTAACCCACTGCGCTCTCTTCTCGTCCCTTAAGGTTACACCTACCATTTTCAGTTCCACAGCTCGCTGCGTCGTCCTCAATTTAAGCTGCACCCTCTTATCCTTCAAGTTTCTGCCCCGTAGGTGAGTACCGGTAAGATGCAGCTTTTATGCATTCCTCTTCAGAGACAGTGGTAAGCTACCATTCATTATCTGATAATGCTTCTAATCCTCCCATTCTAATCCTCCTAATTACCTCGGTCTCATGATTGCCACAAGGGGCCACTACCTGGCCTAAGTAAACATATTCACTTACTACTTCCAATGCCTCGCCAGCTATCTCAAATCTCTGTGCTCACCCAAGGCTATTATACATTACTTTAGTTTTCTGCATATTACTTTTCAGACCCACTGTTCTACTTTGCCTGCTTAGATCAGTAACCATGCCTTGCAATTCATCTCCCGAGTTACTTAGCAAGGCAATGTCATCAGCAAATCTGAGGTTACTGACGTATTCCCCATTAACCCTTACATCCTCCGGTTCCTAATCAAGTGTTCTGAATGCTTCTTGTAAACATGCTGTGAATAACACTGGAGAGATTGTGTCCCGTTGTCTTACACCCTTCCTTACAGGAATTTTCCTGCTCTCCTTAGGGAGGACTATGGTGGCTGTGGAGCCGCTGTAGATATCTTCCGGTAATATTACGTAGTGCTCGTTTACGCGCTGATTCCTCGATGGCTCCGTGACGGCTGAGGTATCGATCGAGTCCAGTGCTTTCTCGTAATCTATGAAGGCTATATATAAGGGTTGGTTATACTCTGCGACTTTCTCTATCGCCTGACAAATCCTCCTCGTCTAGCTTCGACGAGGAGGACTTGTCGAAGCTATACGAGTCCTCCTAGCTGTGCTTGTCGTGAGCAATGCCAATCCGACTCCGATATATCGCAACATCTCCATGCATACAACTGCGAATTAGCTGCTTTCCTTCTAGGTAATGGTAAAAAACACTCATGTGCTTAAAAAACGCAAACGATGCAAAATGGATAACACCCTATTACGGGAGAGCTGCCTAGAGCTTTTCCCAAAAATTTTCACCTCGCCAAGAGCATATGTCAAATGAACAACGCGTTGACCCAATGCGAGAACAGCTAGGCAGTTGAGCTAGGTGCCTGGAGGCGAAACCTTCATACGGGGCCACCTTACATATGATAGATACTGCCCTCATAAACTACCGAAACTTATCCCTCCGAGTTCTGCCTAACGTTTCCTGAAAATGCCACTAAAACTAAAACTTCTACTACACTGATGTTTTTATTGTCATTTTCGAAAGCATCCCTCCGCGGCAGGCCACTTCATGCTGAATTGCCATTCAACGCCAGAGTAATTTTTCGAAATAAGAGAGAAAGAGAAAAGGAGGTTTGGTGAACTCGTTCTCAATTAACACCTTCTCCTTCCTCCTACTTCTTCACTTCCTCGTGGAGCCGAGCTCCCCCAGCTGACGTTGCCGCTGTGAAGAAGAGTGGGTGGAAGTCTTCCCCCTACTTCCTGTCCGTCGTTAGTTGTGTTGTCTCTATTGAAGGATGGACACCAGCCTTTTTCTCATACAACTTGACTTTATATACAAGACGGCATATACATATTTACACACAGTAGCCTCGGTTGGTAGGACTGAAGTGGGACCGTCGCTTCAATGCGGCAGAGCCGAGCAGTGCATAGCACCACCCTTGCGACCATGATCACCACCTGCACTCGTACTATATGTCGTCTCTAGCACTATCCGCTCCGACCTCGCCACCTTCAACCATCCAACCTCGCTTCCAACCTCCCTGACAGGACCGAGGTGCCACATGATAAACACTCGTTGCCCCGCCCCTGAATCCGTTACAGCCAATCACAACAGTGTTCAGAATGGGCACTCCTCCTATGTCCCCCTCTCCTTTTAGTCACACTTGGCGGAGGACAGAGAGGTCAGTGCCAAGAACGAACATTGCAATATACAGACATCAAACAGAACCCCGCATACCAGCTAGCGCCTACAAGAAACACACGGACAGGAACGTGGAAACATATAGAAGTGAAACATGCCCCCTGAATTGAACCCGTGAACAATACCCTTGGCCTCCACTCGGCCTCTTGCTCGCACGTGCTCTTAACAAAGACGCTCCGTGGAATGGCATGCTGGTGCCGAACGCATCTTAACTAGCTGGTGACTACAGACATTCCTTGACAGGCTGCCCGAACTACAGGTCTCGCAGGGACTGTCGAACACCTCTCAAGCCGGTTCCCAATTGCCAGCTGACCGTATCCCAGCTGCGCAATGAATTCCCACGATGGTCGCCACCTGTGCCGCATGTCCCCAACGTGGCTGTGCGCATTCTACGCAGTGTTGTACGGAACGTCGTTCCAAGGAACGACGTTCCTGGAGCGAGTTCCTTTTGGGAGGAACGAAGGAACGCCATCCTTCCATTTAGGATTAGTAGAACTGTAACGGGAACGCATTACATTTACGAAGGAACGGCAAAGGGAACGGCGTTCCTTCTATACACGTTCCACTCCACGATGATCGCACATACGCAGCACATCATGCAGGGTGGATAGGCTGGGCCACAACAAGCCCTCCCTGAAGTCCCCGTTTTCCTGCCGCCACTATCGCTCTCTCAGAAAATCACGCACGAAAACGCCGTTCTACTGCGGTTTCGATGATTCGACGAGGGTGACGCTTCCCCTTCACTGCGGCCGCACGACATCAGGGTATCCCGCTACTCCTTCGCGGTGGCCGCTTACACTCTTAAAAAAAGGTATTGCTACCTACCAACTTTGAGGTGGTAAATGCTTGTCACAACATTGACTACCTAAGTAGTAACTGCAGGTAGTAAACGGCAAGGTAGTAACTTTACTACCATGTCATTTACTACCTGCAGTTACTAGCTATAGGTGTGGGTATTAAGCAAACGTAGTAACTTTACTACCATGGCAATCTTTTATCGGGCTTATGTGATTCGGTTTATATTTACTGTTTACGTTGCCATATCAGGTCGACTGCATTGCAAAAGATTAAGATCAAATAAAAATGAGTGCGGTAAGCCATGGTCCGGTCACGCTACTTGGTGCTAATTACATCGTGTTACACCAATTGACGATCGCTAATTACTTCAATGTGATTAGGCCTGTGAGTACGATGCACATAGCAATATTTAAGTGAGAGCTTAGAAGCATGTTCGAGCCAGAAACGACAGCACACACTACCGCACACAGAAGATCAAAGCTTATACGCGATGTATGTCCTAACAGCAACGTTAACTCTATATATGGCCATACTTAAGGACGCTCACGTTGTTCCGGTAAGCAGAAATGGATTCGGATAAGTAATCAACGTTTTGGATCGAGATTCTTGTATTTTTCTGTTTCGGTATATGTATGCAACCACATTGCACGGGACTCTTATTCGAACAAAATCAAATCAATTATAGTTTGTCGAAGTTCCGCGTACGCCTATCACAGTTACAGCATAATAACTACTGCCAGTGGAGGTAGGACATTTACTAACCTGTTACGTACGCATGTAGTGACATTTACTACCTCTAGCATACATCTAAGCTAGTAAGGGACCAGAAAATGCAGTGATTGTGCCAGAACAGTAGTAACTGGTCACGTTACTAGCTTTTCTACTACCTTTTTTTAAGAGTGTACTATGGCCGCTGGACAAATAGTTTCCGGCTGTCAGCCAGCCCTGTATGGTGTGGGACCTGGTCCCGCGCAACGCCATGTTTAGCGTGGAATGTCGCCGCATCCCCCTTTCCCGGCTGGACGGAGCGGGGGCCCACCCGCTTCGCCCATGTGGTTTTAACATAGGCTGCCATTGGGCAGCGAGAAATTCCTCGAACGTTTGCGCGTTCTGGCGTTTCTGGTTTGGGAGATGCCTCGAGAGAACTTGCTGGGTCCTGGAGAGGTGCGCACGTACTTTTGTGACCCTCCGGCCGATCGGGCCATCGGTCGAATGGCGTGCCTCTGCAGGCCCCGTCGACCACGGCGGCGACCTGCGACCGACGCCCATGTCTGTATGTTCTTCTTCTATTTTCCTTTTCTGAGGGCTCGCGGTCGCGGGTGCGCTAGCTGGGGTTAGGCTCTCCTTCCTTGCATGGTTCTTTTTGTGTGTTATTCTGTGTTCGCGTGTTGTTCAGTGTTACGGTCCTTTGTTTGTGTTCGTGTGTGTTCGCGTTTTGTTATTCGTTATTGTCCTTTCGTTTATATTTAATTCGACTTATTCGGCCTTGTATTATTTGTATTGTTTTAACGTGTGTTTATTAAATTACCATGCTGGGAGAGTTGCGCCTAATGTTCTCCTTCGCCGCGTGCGACGGTTCGTGCTGTCCTGTCCTGTCCCGAGACGGGCCGCGGGCCGACGCGCGCGGCATCGCGGCATGCATGGCTGAGATAGCTAGCGCGCGAACGCGACGACCTCATTCTCTGCTCGTTGAGTGCTCGAACCCACTGCAAGGGGTTGCTAGCGGTGATGCCGCTGCTAGCAGTAGTTATTAGTAGAAGTTAACCCCTACATTTTGGCGCCCAACTAAGTGGGGCCAGGGGCCTTGCCCTTGGTCGCTCGAACGACGAGCAGGTGTCGGCAGAGTGGGGAAGTTGCGTTCGGTTCCCAGCGTAAAATGCGCTTTGGTTGAGGTTGGCCGTCTCTGCCGTGTATCGCCCGTATCTCATTCTTTTTCTGTCCATCCTTTTTCTCTGTCATTGTATCGTGTGTGAGGAGAGGCAAATGTCACTTCTCAAACGGATTGGTAACCCGCTTCGAAGTTGTGTGAGGCGAAGCGTGGACGAGGAAAGGCGTGATGCAAGTTGCCACCGAGTTGCAGCAGTTCGTTCTTGGTGGCGGAAACTCGTTGGATTTACCAAGGCTTCCATCATGCCATGGCCGGGAGATTGACCATCGTGTCTCCCGTGCGACGTTCAAGTCGGTGAGTCCAACGGTTTTCTTTAGACTTCGCCTCGTGCGCGTCTTTCCTCACTAAATTCAGAACCAGTGAAAGAATAGTTGACGCGCTATTTCTTGCCCGGGTCGCCCAAAGTCTCTTTTCTTTAAAAGTTGACGGCGCTGTTCGGTTGCACATGGCCGACTTGCACCGAGGGAGGCAAAGATGGCGGAAAGGCCGCTGAGACGAACAAAGAAGTAGAAGGAAGACTCTTCTTCCGTGAATAGCCCTTTGGGCACCTGTGTCTTCGCGCACGCAAAAGGGGAGAGCGTTCCAGCGTCCCCGCGGCGGGAGAGAAGGAGGCCATTGTGGCGTTAATCAGCCGGCCGGTCGGGGGGAAAGGATGAAAAAGGGGGTCCATCCTCACTGGGCTCTCCTCAGGAATCTGGTTTTCTTGTTTGTTGTTCTTTTGCTTTTTTTCGTTTGGCCCGAAGAGCGACGTAGTTGACGGCAGAGTGACCCATGTGTACATAATGTAAATAGCTTCTTTCGCGGTTTTGTTTTTCGCCTCCGGGAGGCGAGGCGCCTGAATGTGTTGGTACTGCACATGGCGCGCGCGCTGTATCGTTGTCTGGTATTGCGACGAGCGCGAGTTTTGGGCCCGAAGCGGCTTGTGTAGCCGTGGCCCTGGAGAGAGAGGGGTTCACTCTGCGCGGTCTGTACGAGCTTGGCCACAGTATCATGCCACCTTAGCGGTTAGCGCTGCGTGTTTACGCGCGTCGGCGGTGGCACACCCCCCCCCCTTCCCCCCGACAGCAGAGGAGAGCGATCGCGCGCCCCTGTAGTAATTCTGGCCAGTCGTCAGAGCGGAAGACTTTAGTTGAAGTTACTGTGCTCTGCGATTTGGACCGGTGCAGTGTGAATTCTCAGCTGTTGCTGTCCCTTCCGCGTCTGTTCATTCCGTAGGCAACACGTTGTGGATGTCCCGTTTCGTTTGGTGTCACGGATGGGCAGTGTGCGTTCGTGGAAGGATCATTCCGCTAGTGTAAGGTCATGCGGCGTCGCACTAGTGAAGACCACGTTTACATTGGTTACTGCCCGACTGATTCCAGACGGAGAGATAACCTGACAGAGACGTCTTTCTCTTTTTCTCTCTCTACCCTTTCGCTAGCTTTCCTTCGCTGTTCTAGGTTCATTACTAAGTGTTCGTTTCTTTTTACGTACCGTTTCGCTCTTGCTGTTTCGTTTTCACTACCCGAGAATTCTAGCCTCGCGTTGTTTTATTCTTCGTAGTTAACTTGATTTTGGGTTGTTTGGCTGCGCGACTGGTTTTGTTCTTTTGTTGTTGTTTTTGTTGTGTTTTTCTGCCGCGCGGATTTGGCGGGTGAAGTCTGCGTGTCCGGAGCGGGGCGGCGTCGACGCCGAGGCTGCGGACGGAGCCGTGGTCGCGGCACTTGGGGCGGCCAGGAAGTCGACAGGGTCGACGGCACGTGAGACCTGCCGCGGCCGGCGTCCGGAATCCGGGTGAAGATGCCGTGGCGCGCGCCTGCTTCATCGGACACTTGAGAGATTTGCCGCGGTTGTATTGTCGCGTTTGTTTCCTTGTTTTTTTTTGTTTTGGTTTGGGGCTCTCGGATTTTATCGCGTATGGGCACCGTCGGTATTGTTTTTTTAGGGGGCTTTTAAGGAGGGAGGGATGTGGGACCTGGTCCCGCGCAACGCCATGTTTAGCGTGGAATGTCGCCGCATCCCCCTTTCCCGGCTGGACGGAGCGGGGGCCCACCCGCTTCGCCCATGTGGTTTTAACATAGGCTGCCATTGGGCAGCGAGAAATTCCTCGAACGTTTGCGCGTTCTGGCGTTTCTGGTTTTGGAGATGCCTCGAGAGAACTTGCTGGGTCCTGGAGAGGTGCGCACGTACTTTTGTGACCCTCCGGCCGATCGGGCCATCGGTCGGATGGCGTGCCTCTGCAGGCCCCGTCGACCACGGCGGCGACCTGCGACCGACGCCCATGTCTGTATGTTCTTCTTCTATTTTCCTTTTCTGAGGGCTCGCGGTCGCGGGTGCGCTAGCCGGGGTTAGGCTCTCCTTCCTTGCATGGTTCTTTTTGTGTGTTATTCTGTGTTCGCGTGTTGTTCAGTGTTACGGTCCTTTGTTTGTGTTCGTGTGTGTTCGCGTTTTGTTATTCGTTATTGTCCTTTCGTTTATATTTAATTCGACTTATTCGGCCTTGTATTATTTGTTTTGTTTTAACGTGTGTTTATTAAATTACCATGCTGGCAGAGTTGCGCCTAATGTTCTCCTTCGCCGCGTGCGACGGTTCGTGCTGTCCTGTCCCGAGACGGGCCGCGGGCCGACGCGCGCGGCATCGCGGCATGCATGGCTGAGATAGCTAGCGCGCGAACGCGACGACCTCATTCTCTGCTCGTTGAGTGCTCGAACCCACTGCAAGGGGTTGCTAGCGGCGATGCCGCTGCTAGCAGTAGTTATTAGTAGAAGTTAACCCCTACAATGGGTGCACGGCAACGAGGGATGAACTGCATGCAACAGCGAAGTTACTTTCGTCCCTTCCCTTGTGATCCCAGAGCCAGGACTCCCTCCGAGGTAAAACACTGTCAGCGCGTGGTTTATTATATCGGGTCACCCCGCATTCTTTCTGAGAATGTGGTTACGGCCATGGTTGTCCATACTTGTAAGACACTCTGTGCGTCAATCTCTTCAAGGTATTTTAGTTGAACTGAACGGGCCGCGCCTTAATTTAGCGTCAGCAGCCCTATGCCCTCGGCAAAAAGCAGAAACGAAAGGCTTTTCGAAAGGATATATGCACGCGCTAACGCGAACGTGTGCTGAACATGCTTGCGTGCGTGCGTGCGTGCGTGCGTGCGTGTTTGTAATATTGAGCGAAGATAACATCGCTCTAATCCGGACCTGGTTAATTATGGTCAGTGACGCCCAGTTTGTTTCTAATAAAAACTCTGGTTTCATTGCTATCATTACTACGCGACCAAACGGTTAGCTACACAGGAATAACCAAACATTTTAACGCACAGCACCCCGTCCACATTATTGTACAGCCTCATTTGCTGTATACCAATGTCCTGTCAATTTTGCTTGCCTGGTGGGGGTCATTTTCGGTTGGCGTCCCGTCAAATTATGCATGTAAGCCTATTTATTTTATTATTTATTTCCTGCACCACAACGGCGTTTCGCCCTTGCCTTAATGTCGGTGTGCCGCCGAACTCAACTGGGAAGTATCGCTTATTCCTAATGCCACGAAGCAAAGAAAACAGTTCCGCGTTATTTAAATCGGCGGGAAACACACGAGATATAAATATTAAAATTCCTCACACGGGCATACATTCAACGCAGCTATAATTAACAACAAAAGTACAATATATCACACATACTTTAAAGCGATGAGAACTAAGTAAAAGCAATATATGCAGAACTGCCGATTAGTTTATTAAAATGCTGCAAGGGCTACCAATTTTGAGCAGAATCGTTTACGACTGGGAATGCTGACGACATCGGGGTATCTTGTTCGAGTATTTGCGCGCAATGCCATGGGTCAGGCACAAACCTTTATATGCTATCCTAAATCATAAAGTCTATTACTAGCTTTCAGTCACAGATGCACCGCTGTTACATGCATTGGTGCATGTGAGTAACTACCTATTTGCAAATTGGAGGTGCAGTATCCTGGCTACGCATTTAAGACTGAAGTGGAAAGACCATATGTGTCACACTTGTAATAGACTAGCGCCAAAGTTGCAGTGGAATTGTCCGTAGCATGTTCGGCGCTTGAAAATATATGGCTAGGAGCGTTTCTTTGGAGATTTCTTTGCCTCCATATAATATGCCGCCGGTGACGTTGAAATTCTTGAAATATGCATAGGTCGATGCGAGATTTAATGTGTTCGCTTTAATTTGTCTCAGGACTAATTTTCAGTTTTAGAAATCAAATGTTACGTTACTGTAACGACACGTTCCAATTTTCGAAATGTAACTGGAACGCGTTCCTTTCTGAGTAAAGGAACTTGTAACGGGAACTCGTTACAAAACTGGGAAGGAACGAGGAACGAGTTTTCGTTCCTGTTTTAGAGGAACGTGTACAAAACTGATTCTACGGCGCATACTCCACTACATCGGACTACCGTGGTTTCCGTCTTTTTCAGACGATCTTTACAGCCAGCAATTTGCTGGTTTTGCGGTGCAGGTTGTTAACCACATCGAGAACGTCGCATGAGTTCTATGTAGCCGACGTGCAACCGGTGAAAAAAAGAAAAAAAGACTATTTTGTTTGTACAAGAGCACGGAAGTGTATCGGACATGCGCTGTCTGTGTTATCGTGACAGCGTGTTGGCTGTGTTATCGTGATCCGTGCGTTTATCACTGAGACTGCCCGGCCCCCACCGCCTATATGAAGACTTGTTAATAAAGCCTACCGTACTTCTTGTTCCTGTCAACATGTAGTTGCCTCTGTCCTTTGTGAGACACGCGACAAGTTACGTGGTGTTAGAAGTGGGATACCAGCGACGAGGATGGAACTTCTCAAGGCTCCGCCCACCCATTGCAACTGACCGGCTACCTCCCGGCGAATTGCAGGCGCTGTTCGACCTGTTCCTGCAGGCGACCACAACGAACGAGCATCCTCGAAGCGAAGCCGCGAAAGCGGCGCTGTTGTTAAGCGTAGTCGGTGATGAAGCGCTGGACGTGTTTAACACGTTCAAGTTTGAGGAAGACGAAAGCAAGGGCGACTACGCAACGCTCGCTGGGAAATTCCAGTCCTACTGTGCTGAGGTGAGCAACGGAGTTCACGAACGCTACGTGTTTCGGTCAAGGAAGCAGGCGGAGGAAGCACCTTTCGAGAAGTTTGTCCGTGACCTCAAAAGCTCAAAAGGCAAGCCGCGCAAGGCAACTTTGGAGAGGAGCGAGATTCTCTGATCAGGGATCATATCGTGTTTCGCACGAATGACTCGAAGCTGCGAGAAAAAAATGCTTCCAGGAAAGTCTTTAGCGTTGCTGAAAGCGGAAGAACTGTGCAAGGTAGCAGAATCATTGGCACAGCGAAAGGAGGTCTGGAACGCCACGGAGAACCGCGTCGATGCTGTTTAAAGGCACGCGACAACATCGCGAGGCAAAAGTGCTGAGGATTGCAAGCAGTACCGTTGCAAAAAGTGCAATCGACGACACTTGCCAAGAAAGTGTCCGGCCTACGGGAAATTATGCAATGAATGTCGCAAGCTTCACCACTTTGCGGTTTGTTGTCGAGAAATGTCTGGAGTTGGCCAAGTGAGCAAGGACAGCAGTGACGACAACTTTGAAGTTCTGTGAATTGGGACTGTCAGAGGAGGCAGCAAAGATTGGAAGGCGGAAGCTGAAATGGCTGGAAGAGACATCGCGTTCAAGGTGGACACTGGTTCACAGGCCAACCTGCTACCGTTTTCGGCGCACCGCAAGATTCCAGGGGCGGAAAAGGTAATGCCCACAAGTGCGGTGCTGCGAGCTTACACCGGGGGCGTGATTACTCACTTTGGAACGGCGCGACTGAAAATCACTCACGGTAACTCTTCCGCCACAGTGAAAGTTTTCGTCGTGAAGAATGGCCGCCAAGCCTTACTGGGACTGGAGGCAAGCGAAGCGTTGGGACACGTTCAACGGACGGTGGCCAGTGTCAAGGCTTCAGAGTACGAATCAGTTAAGGATTACAAGCATGCCTTCCAGGGGCTAGACTGCCTAAAGAAGCCCTACAGCATAGTCATGCAACCTTCGGCAACGCCAGTCGTCCAACCAGCCCGGCGGATTCCCCTGTCTCTGCGAGAGCCAGTCCGAGACGGGCTTCGAAGAATGGAGCGTGCAGCATCATCATGAAAGAGGATGGCCCCACACACTGGGTAAGCCCCTTGATCTTGGTTAAGAAAAAAAATGCCGCCCGCATCTTCCCATGGGGGGAACTCGAGTAAATGCGTCGCAGAGTGGTGAGGGTATCGCGTGAATGTTGCGTAGTTGGGTATGGTTTGGGAATGCTTCATTGTTATTTCGTCTTTATTATTCTTATTTATTGAATGAGAAGGCAAGGAATGTAAAGTTAAAGTGTCTTTATTGCTTGGTGTCGCCGGGTTCGCTGTTTGTAAACAAACAGGAATGCGCGGAACGGTGTGCCCAAGAAGGCTTCCGGTGCGGTACTTCCGGTAATACTTTTTCAATGGACTCGAGGGTGTTTGCCTGGCGCATTTGAGTTTGTTGCTCTAATAATTCTGGCGCATTCCTTCAGATGTGTTTAGAGCGATGTATAGCGACTACATGAAGGGGGTCGACGACGTCGCACGGGAGACGTACAAGCATAAACTGCAGTGACGAGGAGAAGAGTTGCCTGCTCCGCTGGATGGGGAGTTGTAGCATGAAAGGCAGCTACGCGATGAATTGACAAACGATCTGTGTGACTGAATGTCAGCCGATGTTGCTGAGCAAAGTTACGCTAACTGCAGAAATGATAATAAAAGGCAACAAGCAGAGAGCAAGTCGAGTGTCATGGAGCATGCCTAGTTTTCTTAAAACCGCAAGTTCAACCGATGGCTTACTTTAGTGTGAAAACTTAAATACTTTACTGTGACCATCTAAAAAGGTCGTAATAATGAACATCTGTTTTTCACATAAGCTCTGGAGTTGTGTACGGAACCCCACATCGCATAAACGCGTAATTTAACCTACGTTTTATCACACGTGTTCTAAGCTGCCTAAAATGGGCTAGTTGACAAACGTAAAGGATTGGTATAGGCACACATCACGATGAAACATTATATTGGTGCGCCTATGTCACACCGGGTACTTTTTTGACCCGAGAGATCAGCGCCGATCGGAATCGATCGTGATCTAAAGTGTTCGATGCGTCTGAAATAATATGAAACGTACTCATTATGTAATGAAGTAAGGTGCGGCTGAGTCACGCAAAATACTATGGTTTGCTTACGAGTACATTATTTACGAATCCAACTTTCAAGTTAACCTGCCTTCATCTAGGGTCCAAGCTCACAGCGAAAGACAAATTTGCTAGGGTGCGACGATGTCCATTGGCGGCAATACGACAGGCGACGAGTCAATTGCTCGCACCGACGTCAAACCGCTCGCAGGCGTTGCTCTCATAAAAAAAGCAAATGCACGGCAACAAAACGTGGGCACTGCGACGTATACTGTGCGGCGATTCATGTTGAGCGTGGCTGCTTTGGTGTACCGAGTGTTGCTTCGAACAGTACACATCACTGATAAGGCTCCAACTGCAAGAAACACCCTTACGATGTACTTTTGGCCTTAGCCAGCTTTCACGTTTTGCTATCCACTTCAGGCATCAGCGCGATTGTCTGTCGTGGGCGGAATGCGACGGCGTCCGACGTGTACCTTGTAATTAGGGACCTTAGGCTAACGTCTGCGCATCGCCTCTGTGCCATTATAGAGTATGCGTTGAGCTTTATTTCCCTTTGATGAAGTGGGCAGAACAAATCTGCGCGCTCTTTGTGGGATTCCAGTTTTCTCGCCTGGTCGCTGCGCTTTTTCCGCTCATCTGTCGCGAAGCATAACGTTCTGACTTGCGATAGCAAATTAGTTGCGAACCGCAGACTGCATCCTGGCACCACACAATAGCGCCCGAGTCGCGAGCGCTTCATCGCAATAATTCTATCAGCCGAAAACATCGGAACACAAGCAGCGCGGCCACCAACGCACGCTGAAACCACGCGAAAACAAGGTAAACAGGAAGTTTTCTAGGGCACGTTTCGACACCCCCGGGAAACTTTTCAGGCCCGCGCCGACAGCTGCGCTCGCTGTCGCTGCGGCTTCCCCAAGTGTCGGCCTGCCGGAACTGACGTCATATTGCTGGGCGCGGGCGACACCCCCGGGAAATGTTTCCGGTGAACGCACAATGTTGCCAGAGAACGGCAACTGCTGGCGAAACCGTCTATTGGACGGCACCAAGGTGGGCGCTTGCGTCCACGAGCAGCGTCCGGAGCCGCGTCTCGTTGACAACGTTTGCACGTCGCTTCTCGCTCACGTACCTGGGGTCTTAATGCTCGCTGCTCACGTTTCGCCGCTGCTTCTCGTGCACGAAGTTCGGAATCCGCAGCTCGGCGTTGCCGTTTCGCAGAAGCGTCGCGCTGCCCGAGTGATGGATTGAACTCCGAACGCGCGCTCCGCCGCTTATATACACATCGCCCGCGTTCGAGGGAGAGGAGTACGGGGGAGAGGTCCGCAAAGACTCCCTTGACTGAATTCCGAACGCGCGCTCCGCCAGTTATATACACACCGCCCGCGTTCGAGGGAGAGGAGTATGGGGGGAGACGTCCCCACCGCCACTGCGCATGCTCGGCTTGCTGAACGCCCGCCTTGAGCGACAGTTTTGCGGGTGTCCTGGGCCGGCACGAGACGAGCCGAGCATGCGCAGTGGGGGTGCTGACGGCGCCGCCGGCGCCGAAGCGCGACATCGTGCGACTAAGAAATGCTCCGCCATTAAAAGATGGCAGGCTTCGTATTTTCATGGACCCATGAAAGATAAACGCGCATGTCAAAAGGCAGCATTATCAGATCCCAAAGCGCGAGGACATAGAAGTGGAATTGGCTGGTGCAGCCTATTTAAGCTGTTTGGACGCGACTTGTGGATTTCACCAGATTTTGCTGGACGAGAAAATGTCAAAAATATGTACCTTTGCAACCCCCTTTGGAAGATACCGTTATTTGCGGTTGCCGTTCGGCATTTCGTCGGCCCCCGAAGTTTTTCGAAAACAAATGAGCGAGATCTTCGATGGCCTTCCAGTTGTACACATGAACATCGCCGATATTTTGGTGCGGGGGGCAACCAAAAAAGAACACGACAAAAGGCTAGTGGCAGTCATGAAAGCGGCTAAAAAAGCGGGCCTCACATTCAACGCGGAAAAATGCATGTTTGGCGTCGCTGAAGTGCAGTTCCTAGGTGATATCTTTACACGCGAGGGCATATCACCAAACCACAAACTTGTAAAAATTGCTTCAAACGTCCGTGCCTAAAGACAATCAGGTGTGCAGCGCATGCTTCGTGTTCTAAACTATTTTGGTAAATATGTGCCACGCCTGTCTGAGCGAACGGCTTCACCACGAGCATAGGTCGGCGCACTCACATCATCGATGCAACTCAACGAATCAGCACTCACTCGCACTCATTTCATAGACGTGAGTGCGAGTGCGAGTGAGGTGCCAATGAGTGTGAGTGGAAGTGAGTGCGACGTGCGAAGTGAGTGGCAAGTGAGTGTAGAGTGTAAGTGAGTGCGAGTGAGAGTGAGATTGCCAGTGAGTGTGAGTGGAGGTGAGTGCGAGTGCTCGAGTCTGAGTGCACAGTGAGGGTGAGTGGAGGTGAGTGCGAGTGCGAGTGAGTGAGCCAATGAGTGTGAGTGCAAGTGAGTGCTGAGTGACTCTGCAAAGTAGGGGTGAGTGGATGTGAGTGCGAGTGCGAGACGAGATGCTTGTGAGTGTGAGTGCAAGTGAGATGCGAGTGGCGAGTGAGTGCCAGTGAGTGTGAGGGGAAGTGAGTGCGAGT
>JABSTT010005777.1:0-15178 GCA_013339685.2 Hyalomma asiaticum | reverse complement strand
ATTGGTTCTCCCGGAAGCACACCAAGATGCCGAAAATGTTTATCATGTCAGGGCCAGTGCAGAGTACGCTGTTTAGACAGACCCTTCGTGTCAAGCGCTTGAATAAAAAAATCAAAGCATATTCACGGAGTGAATCATGATGAGTGAGCGAAGCTTCGGATGTAATCGTAGATCGTGCCGAGTTCCGGATTACGTTTAGTTAACGCGCGCGCTACGAATCCCCAGGTTCAACTACGCACAAATGAAATCTCCCACCAACATTTCATTGCAAGTCAAGATACAGTGCCACCGACCCATATATATTATATATATATATATATATATATATATATATATATATATATATATATAATATATTATATATATATAATATTAAAAGGGATCATATTATAAGGGAACATATTGGTCGACCGGATGGCGGATGAGGATAATAAGGCTGTACGCGTCTTGGTGGTGACAAAGAACTCACAGGTACGTAGTGTTCTGCTGGTACAGGCGCGGGAGGAGCAGGAGAGAGCGCCGCGACGTCGGCGTACGTTGGCACCTGTCGAGCGCAGGCGCCGTCGGAGCACGTCAGACGCGACGCCGATGCAATCTCTTCTTTTATGATGTCGCGCAAGCCGGCCGAGGAAGTGGGCATGGTAGGTTCCTTCGCGCAGGAAGAACACCGCCCGTGAAGTTCCTCCCGTACGATGTCACGTATGAGAGCGCAATTCCATTGCCGAAGGTAGACGACTGTCTGTGGCATCGGTGGATAGTCGTAGGGACTGCAGTTCCTCAAGGCGCTGGCAAGTGCATATTACGTCTTGGATAGAGGCGGGATTCTGTGTTGCGAGTGCGTTAAAGGCGATGGTGTTGATGCCCTTAATAATGTGCCGTATTTGGTCAGCTTGGGACATGTGTTCATTGACGCGTTTGCACAACGCTAGCCCATCCTCAATGTATGAGGTGTACGATTCGCCAGGGAACTGGATGCGCTCACCGAGTTTCTTCTTCGCCACCTCTGCACGAACAGCGGAAGCGCCGAAGATTTGCCGAAGTTGTTGTGAAAACGTCGCCCAGTCGGGAAGATCCGGCTCATGGTTCCAAAACCAGGTCTTCGCGACGTCCGACAAATAGAAGGGGACATTTCGCAGCTTCTGGACGTTGTCCCACCTATTGATGTCGCTTACAAGGTTGTAGGTCTGGAGCCAGTCATCGACGTCATCACCCCGCAGCCCAGCGAAGATGGGTGGGTCACGATGGCGGTTGTGGATGGCCACAAGGGATGACGGAATCTGCGCGGCGGCGGCAGCAGCAGAGCTACCTTGATTGTCGTCAGCAGGCATCGCAGGAAGTGCTATGCGGCGACCCGAACGGAGCTCCAGTGAGACGGGCGAGAGGTCTTGAGGATCGAAAAGCACCGTCCACCACTTATAAGGGATCGTTTAATATGGCCGATCACGAGCTGCGACAACGAAGATCGGATCGTCCAGGTGATGATGATATGTAGAGATGAGGAAGAAATACAAGTGATGATGATTCCTAGAGATGAAGAAGAGTAGTTCATAGATCGGGCTCACAATATATATATATATATATATATATATATATATATATATATATATATATATATATACGAAGAAAAAGTCAGACCTGGTGAAGAAGCAGTATATTTTTGACGTTTCGGCCGCGGGACCGGCCTTTGTCGGAGGCCCCGCGGCCGAAACGTCAAAAATATACTGCTTCTTCACCACGTCTGACTTTTTCTTCGTATTCGCAACCAAGCCCAGGGAACCTTTCTTCAGCGTATATATATATATATATATATATATATGGGTCGGTGAACGGTTCTGCAGCGCGAGCAGTCGGTATTTTTCAATCAAGAAACTCGCTAGAAAACCCTGCGTGCTTCAACGTTGCCTCTCGCGGGTGAGGGCGCGTTCTCCTTATTTGCGAGCTTGTAGAGGGTTCATCGAAGAAAGAGCGTTTCCATAGTCAACGCGTGCCTTTTGCTCTCTCTCTCTGTCTCTCTCGCTCACACAAGACAGCAGCTAGAAGAGTGAGCGAGCTCGCGCGCCGCGAGGTACGCACCCAGAGCGAGCGCGAGCGTGGCCACGATGCGACAATGAAACAGCGAGCGCCGCGGCGCCATCTATTGATCAATTTGCCTACTAGCTAAGCAGCACCGCAGCGCCATCTCACGATAATTCTGAGATAATTCAAGAGGGAGTGCATCCAAGAGCGAGCACGAGACCTAGCGGTCTCGTGCGCCATGCGCTCCCATACTGCGTGTTCCCATACATCTGAATGAAGCGAGCACCGCAGCACCATCACGCCATCTATTGAGCACTTCACGAAGTAGACGAGGCGGCTACGAGGGACAACAACAAAGGATGGAACGACCCACGCCGTAAAGAGCTTCGCCCCTAAAACTACTCTGAATTGATCGGGCTTTTGTGGATGGCATACACCGGAGATTGGCTGATACCAGAGCTCTTTATTCTCATGCAATTGGGGAGCCTCCTGTTCGTGGCCTTTCATGAAGAATCCTTCCATGAACCTGACGAATCGCTCCTTCGTCTGCGGATTTCTCATCAGTGTTCTGCGCAAGGAAAGAAGGCGAAAAAGAGCTTGCTGTCTGTTATCCGGAAGCTTGCACCTTAGTGGGCGAAAGGGAAGCGGTGTGACCCAGCTGTTAGTCTCATCTCGGGCGATATCTCTGTCCACTATTTCAAGAAATTTCCTGTGTTCAATGGACAGAGTGCGCTGCTCATCTTCATCGGTAGTCTCAAATAGCCGATCGGTTTGGATGCTTTTCGTTGCTGCTGTGACGTCTGAATTTAGCGGAAGCAAAACTTCGTGAGCTGCCCTGGGGAACGGTGTTTCTTTAACGAAGAAATGATTTGAGCATGGCTCGAAAAGTGAAGGGCCCCATTTTCTAGCACGTGGGTCCTAAACACGTTTACGCTCGTTGCATGCCGCTTGCGGTTAGCGCAAACGTCTCCCACGATGACCCAACCAAGGTCGAGCCTCTGAGCGTAAGGGGCGTCGTGTGGTCTTCAGGGTTCGGCACACCTTGTGGGCTCTGAAAATGTCTCGCCCGAGGAGAAGCAGTATCTTCGCTTCTTCGTCAATGGGCGGTATGTCGCTCGCGATTTTCGTTAAATGCGGATAGTTCTGTGCAGCACCCGGAGTAGGAATTTTGCTCCTGTCGTCAGGGGTCTCGTTGCACTCGAGAAATGGAGGAAGTTGTAGCTTCAACTTGCCGGCTACGTTCTGTACGGAAAAGCCACCAACTAATCTTCCTGTTACCACAGCGTTGCTGGACAATGCGCGCAGCATGTACAGAGTAGGCGTTCCGTTCACCCTGAAGTGATCAAAGAGCTCTGACATAACCAGTGAGCGGTTACTTTGAGCATGCATGATTGACGCCCAGCTTTCCCAACTAGCCCAACTAGCCCAGCTTTCCATTCTACTACTTCGATCATCCAGGATAATGTAGGCTCTAAGGGTCTTGCTGGGATCGGAGTCGTGAGACACATCTACCAAGCAAGTTTAGTGCACGACCTGCTGTCATTGTCGCCACTTGCCACTTGTGTACGTGTAGATGTTGCACGTCTCTCCGTGCTCTGCGCGATGCTCACGTCTGAGGCAGTTACTTTTGAAGGTGGTGGGCTTGTCGATGCAACGTGTGACTCTGTAGCGTGCTCTCTATGTGGCATACGTGGCACTTCAAAGATACCCGGCATTGCACCTTGGTGTGACTCTGCGATGAACAGCAGCGTATGCAGATTCCTTGCTGCTTTAGAAATGCCGTTCGCTCTTCGAGCGACTTTCCTCCAAAGGCACGGCACTTGTCTAAAACGTGAGGCTTCTTATGTAAGGGGCACCATTTTTCAATTCAGCCCTCCCGGTATATCTTTGCGGTAGTGGAGTCTATTTCGGTTTTTCTCGACGAAACACTTGCTTTCTGCCATATTGTTCTAGAATTGCTCTTGTCTTGAGCTGGAGTCTGACGATGCATGGCGTAAGACCTTAAAGCTTGGGTCGTTCCTCATGTCAGCTTCATCTCGGAAGAATTTTGAAAAGGAGAATGGAGGAAATGAGGGCTGGTGTTCTAATTCGTATTTTGACCCAGCGGACATTCACCTGTGCCGTAGACCAGGGGGAAGTTTCACTATAGTTCCGTTCACTCCCCTTGATGTACCTAAGTACCTCAACCCGGACAAATGTGGGTCTGTTTTGGAACCTCAAGTTCGAGGAGAAGGTCGCTGAGCTCCTGAAGTTTCAAACTATCCCGGTAAGGCACATTCGGGAAATCTTCGAGCCGTTTGAGCAGCGAATCTTCCACTTCCTCTGGAGACCCGTATGTGCCGTCTAGCCTCTTCCACACGGTGTTCAACCCCGTCGAGAAATCGTCGGCGTGCAAGCTCGGCCCAAGACCTTGGGCCGAGCCATTTGATGAGCAGATCTAACTCTTCGTGAGGGGAGAGACCGAGATCGCGTGTGGGTGGTCATCATTCTCGGTGTGGTCATCGAATTTGGCGAGTCCACCCGAAAGAAGGTTTCTGTGGTACCAGAATTTGAGGACGCCAGAGAGCTGCCAGTTTGAAATGTCCGACATTGCATCGTGAGTGCGCTGCGCTTGCCTGGCGTGAATACCCGTCGGAGTGCCGTGAACTGTAGCAGCCCCTGATAATGCGCTCTCATTTTGGTGGCTGGTGACAGAGTGAACAGGGTGCTGGGCCAATGAAAACGCGCGATTTCGGTCTTCCTGTTTGGCTACAAAGCTCACAGTTCGTAACGTTGGGTCTACGGGAGGCGTCAGACGTGATCCCTCCCCCTCTCCTGCTCCGCGGCTGCCTCCAAAGCGTTTGCTTGAGGCTCCGCTGTGGCTACCTCGTGTTCTTGTTGCAAGACTTCGAGTTCTGCCTCGATCTTCGCCTTCTCGAGGCGCATCGCAGCTTCCCTACGGCTGAAGGCAGCGCAGGCGTTGGCCTGCGCATGAGTCTGTCTGGCAGCTATGTTCATAGAAGAATTGGAACATTGTGACACAAAAGAAGCTCTCGAGCTAGTCCGTAGCGAGAATTACGATGCAGTCTCTTCTATGCGGTTGCGTGACTGATGAGAAGCTTCGCGCAGCCCTTCTTTCGCCACGATGTCCCTGTCTGCGTCTATGACGCTTAGCAGTTCGAATTCTCTGACTCTCAGGCGTTTGAGTAGCAGCCATGAAAGCCGCGTATTTGGCGGCGAGGTTCCGGTACCGTTCATAGATGGAACGAAGCTGCACCGTAGCGTTGACGACCACTTTGAGGATGACATCCTCGATGCATTCCCATGCAGAGTCTGTTCGCAGTGGTGCCCTTCGCGGCTTGCGTCATAATTTGCGTGAGCTCTTGCTGAGAGCGTGGTTGTTCTTCACGGACGAGCGCTGATCCCTCTAGGGTCATGCTTTGTTGCGGTCCCTTCCTCTGAGCTTGGTCCTTTCGGCTTGTTCTGTGTCATTATTCGCATGCTTCCTGGCAACGTTTCTCGTGCGGAGCGGACGTATGTTGACAACGAAGCTAAGCTGACAGATGACAGATGGAATGAGCCTACCTTGAAGATGTCTTTCGTGCCGTCAGCAGGTCAGGAGCGATGCCGTGTCCTTGCAGTGCGTAGTGGTCTTGAGCAAACCGGTCTTGCTGTGGCGATGTCTGTACTTCACGCGCACGTGGTGGTGGCGGCCGATGGCAGGAGACTTCGCTTTTTTACTATGCTGGCCTCGCGGTATAGCCCTCTTTCTAGTGTTGATATAATCAGAAAAAGGCGTGTTGCTAGCCAGCCAGAGCGACTGCGTCTTTAACTTTTAAAACGAAACAATGACCGCAATTAGCTCATCGATTTTACAATTAAACACCAATACAAAGGCCAATCGAACAAAGGAAGTCAAAGTTCACAATCGACACCGCAAAAAGCGGTGCGTTAATTGGGTCGTCTCAGGGGCAAGTGACAGCGTCCAATCTTCGGACTCCTCGGAGGAGGAGGAGAGGGCCACGATAACACGTCAATGTCACTCCGCACTTGGGGAGGGACGGAGTCCCGAGTCCCGAGAAGACGAGGCGGAGCTGGTCGCACTCCTCTGTCCATGGCTCACGCACTGCACAACAGACGGACACGCGCGCACACACACACACGCACGTATGTGAACACACACAACACGAGTGGCCCCCTTTTCTAAGGAAGGCAGGCTGCACGTCGGTGTAACGCACGCAGAACACTTGCCATTGAAGATCAGTTGCCGTACCACGCCCTCGTTGCAGAATTTCCCGATTTTACTTAGTGGACGCTAGCGGGAAATGCTCCAGACAACCGTATACTACATCCTTAAAGGGGTCGTGAAAAGAATTTGGAGATGCCGGTTTGTAATTTTCACTGCTTCAATACGCATTCGACAAGCCGATTCCGAAATATTTCGGCGAAATATTAAGTGCACATTTAACAACACCCGTTTTAAATCTCAGCTTTCTTGCGCCCCCGAAACGACTATGCGACACTACCGGCCGGCCTGGTACTATTTGGTGACGTTGAGTTAAGATATTTTTAAGTTCAAAGGCACAGTGAACTTGCGTTTGCTCTAAAGGAATCGATTTACTTGAAAGCTAGAAAGGAAGAAAATACTTGGAAACCGTGCGGTGCCACCATTCGGAAGAAAAGCGGCAGCACGGTTTGTTTTCCCATGGCCTCCGAGGGCGCGCCAATCTCGGAGGCCTGACGGCTACTAAGATGACGTCATCTGCAGAGTTGAGGGGAACGCGCGCAGTGAAACCGAAACCGCGTTTTTTATGCTCTAAATCAACGCACACGGTGCAACGGAACAATGCATATTGTTTTTTAGAGGGTCAGGATCCCGAATACGCACTTAGTACAAAGTGCTCAGAAAACGTTTCACGACCCCTTTAATAGTTGCGGTCATCCGGTCTCCTCCCGCGACCATTGCCTCGAACCAGACCGCCGGCGAATCGCCGAAGCCAAGTGTTAAGCCATGCTCCATGAAGGAATTGCCTGCCGTGCAGAGGGACCTTACGACTCACCGCTTCATCTTATCAAAAACAAGGCTGTTAACCGGCAACCCTGTGGAGTTACAGCACCCACAACGCCCGCATCATCCACAACAGGTACCCCGTTTGTCATATACAGGGTTTTGCCTACCACTTAGATGCAGCACCCTCTTCTCGGTTGTTGACATCGTATGGCCTACATACAAATTCCCGTCAACCCGCACGCCGTTGCAAAGACCGCAGTCATAACGGCCTTCGCCTTCATTTAGTTTCCTTTGATGAGTTCCGAACCCCGCAATGCTTGACAAACCTTGCAACGCTTCATCGCCGACATCGTTCGCGGCCTAGACATCAGCTTCGCCTACATGGTCGACATTCCAATTTATTCCCCTAGAGAAGACTGCCACCCCCAGCACATTCGCCAACATTTCAACCGCTTAGATCGCAACGGGCTATCAATGAACACCACCTTTCAGGCAACATTCGATGACAGCAAAATTGCCCTCTGCAATGCCACTCTGCTCTCTCATCCCGAGCCAGAGGGCCCCTGGGGATGCTCCACTGACACCTCTTGTGCCACTGTGGGAGCCTCGCTCATGCAGTAGGTGGAAGATACGTGTGGCAGTTGGCGTTATTTTCGAAGAAACGTTCCAGCCGGAAGACACACTCCTCCTCTGGCAGTATCGCCGATGCAACTTCGGCCCGTGCAAAGACTATCTGGCCAGCCTCCTGTTGGGAGCTTCTCGCCATCTACGAAGCACTGCCAACACATCCTCGGGGAAGAGTACTTCATCACCTACACCATCCACGATCGTATTGCTTAAGCTTTCTCGCAACATCGCGCAAAGCTTCCACCTGTCCAACAGAACCAAGTGTCATTTATCACCCAGCCCACCACAGACATCCAACACATAAGCTACCAATTCAATGTGGCTTATGACACACTCTCCGGCGTCTGTGCTGTCGAACTGCCATCTTTTACGACTGACATGCTCGCTGACGCTCAGGATAGGGATGCCGAACTCCAGCAGCTCCTCGACGTGGTTTTTCTCTGTATATCGCCAAGTTGTCGTGCCCGCTAGACGGACACCCAGCACTGCGATATATCCACCGGACGCGTGACATTATGCATATGTGCCTTCGCTGCATCGCCGCTGGCTCTTTGACCACACAACACAACGTCAGCCATCCCGGAATGGGAGCTTCAACACACCTTGTGACTACCCTCAGACAGCATAGATGCTCGGGCCAATATTGTTTTATGTTGGCTTACAGAGGTCCAATGAAGACCCTGTGATAGCACTCATAAGCTAGCATTGGAAATGCCATCTATTAAGGCCTCCAACAATGGCCCATCGTAATCATTCAATTTGCAATAATGCTTCTTCCATCCTGTAAAGAAGGCATAAGTGGGCCATAGTTGCAACTCAGCATACATTATTGGCAGGGCCAGTCCACAAGGATAGATGGGTCAGTTTCCACATAGTCCTATCAATATTAGTTATGTAATGGCGGCAGGCTGTATATATCGTCCAATCAATCTCACTGCATCGCCAATGTTGGACTTCGAATGTTCTGTGTCGGACAATATTGTCCGCACGCAAGAGTTGCAGCATAAATGTTGGTAGCATTGGCAAGAACACGTGATATATTGGGAGGCAAGTACACGTGATATATTTCCATTTTTACCAATATGAAGCCACCCTAGCTCGACTCGGTAACGCGAGTCAGTTCAGAAAAGTCATTCTGTTTGTATTCAGTGCAGCGGAAACAATTTCCCCTATATTTTACGCAATTGATCATTTGCGCGAGTTCTAGCTAACTGTGTGTGAAGTATGCTAGAACTTACACATTGCAAGTTGAGCGAACTACATCTACAATGCCATGACGTGGTCCAAAATGCGCAGCAGCATGTTAGTGGCTTCTGAGCCCACGTGCATGGCATAGCAGGTCACTTTATCTGTTGTCACAAAATATTTGCAAAATAATAGGAGTAGGCTGCGTATACTGTCCAGACATTCAGCTGGTTTCGCCAATGCAGGACAGCAATACTGCTTGCGAGATAATATTCTCCCGACGTAAATATTGTCTTGCATATGTTCTTCACATTGATAAGTACAACCGACATATTGCAAGCAATCACTTCTTTTTCATTTGAAACCACGTTAATATGTATGTCGTACCGTTTTTACCCGCAAAATTAGTGCCCACACGTAATTTCCACACTCCCAACTTTATGTCCGCTTTACGCAAAAATATTACTTGCATGCTCTTCCCATGACACCCAGGGCCACGTGGCGCAGGCTAGTGCTGTCCTTTATCAGTAATGCGTGTTCAGTAGCCAAGGCTTCGCCATTGCCGATCGCATTTTGATTGTTTAGTAGCGACATGTTGGCGATACCTACAAAACAAATTCAACATAACGTTTGCCGGTTAAGTGAGAGCCGTGGCGCGGCGAAGATTTCGACACGTGAATATGAGTCGCGCTTGATACTGCTGTTCGGAGACGCCGCGCTGAGAGCACCAGTGACAACTATTCAAGAGTCGCATTTACCCTAATGATTGAAAGCCCACGGATGAATTTAGCTGTTATACGCGTTGTGTTGAGTGAAAGCTACCTTCGTTTTGTGATACATTTCATTTGACACATTTCAGCTCGGCACGCGTCAAGATTCCTTACACGATATTTCGGAAGCATTTGCGAAATCCCCACGTAGTTGACGCACCTTCCAGGACTTCTAGATTCATGGAGAGAAAGGAAACACGAGTTACGTGGTATACGCGAGTAAGCACGGTCTAAGTTTTGCATGAGCAAATACGGTATATGCGAAACGTTGGAAGATAAAGAAAAGCCTTTGCTAACTTTCTACCTCGTCCAGCAGGCACACGAAGCCACCGAATATAGAAGCATATCGCGGCAGGGGTTGGGGGGAAGAGCTGCCGTTTTGCTTCGCATACCTGTTTGACATGTTTCTTCTTAGCCAGCCAGGGGTGAGGCAGGCTTTCACTTGGAAGAGGTTGTTCGGACGTACAGGTTGTGTTGCACGGGATTTGGATATCTGCTGAAACTGGCAAGTTTGCGAAGTCAGCACCACTAAGTGGACTACGGACACTGAACTCGCGACTGCAAACTTCTGCATAGTGAGGAAATGGCAGCCCTGCGCTTATTTGGACCGGATATTTTAGGTGAACAGATGAGCCTCAACGTTTTCGGACAGTTCTAAAGGTTTTCCTGTAAGCCTTGTACCGATTCTAGCCATTCATTTATTTTACTCATTGTGCGTTCCGTTGAGCCCATTCCCTAATTTTGGAGTGTGCTGGGTTTATTATAGCATGTATTACTGCGTATTTTCTTTAGATTTGCCTATTTGTAAATAGACACGTGGTGGGCTTGGTTGTATACATCGCGGTAGATGAAGCAATTGCTCCTAGCAAAGCTGTTTTGGTTGGTGTGACTTTCATGTTTGTTTATTTTTTGTCTTGCGTGAAACACATGTTTTCGTTTTGCTCTGGAACGGTCATTTCTTGTTCCTGGTCTTCTGTTCTTTAGAAGTCGTCAGTTTGCCCCACATACCCTCCGTTCCGGATTCTTCATGCTGAAACAGATCGCCGTATCGTAACATCCCCTTATCGATGAACAAATCGGAAAATACGATATGAACAGGGAATGTCGCAGGAGCCAACGTTTCGGCAAGTGGGCTTGTCTTCGTCAGGGCGGCAACTGCCTTCTCCAGCTTTCGTTTATGTACGCCTTTGGACACTCTCCCCCGTCCGCAGAAAGAGGAGAAGAGCAGTACCTGCGAACAATAACAAAAAAGGGGGTGTGGGGTTGGCTGCAGGGTGACAGGTGTTAGCGTGACTAATATAAGGGGCAAGAGCCAAGGCTTGCAAGGAATCGGCTTCTTGCACATATCTTGCAAGTTCATTTTGGGTCCAGTACCAGAAAGCAGGATGAAAAAAGGAACTTAGGCTTGGAACAAAAGTTGCTCCCAAGACATGTGCCCCCTATCCATCCCAAGCCACCTGCGCCCCACCAACAGTGCACTTCACTGAAGCTTGGGGCTAAAAATATAAGTACGCTGTTTAATGCCGTTCTCTTGGAACTGGATGGGGGCTCCCCACCTGAAAGTAGACTTTCTGGGAGGAACACTGCTAGCTTGGGCATACCTTAACCTTTGGCTCCTTTGTTAACCCCCACCGTATCTAATGGACTCAAGGGTTCCCTTTGAAAGGTTTATGCCTGTAGGCTGGAGAACACTGAACCTGTATATGATATATGATTCTCTGTATTTTCTGTCCCTCGGCGAGCGGAAGTTTCCCTGAAGTATCTAGACTTTCAGTTCGTCGAAATTATGACCTGTCATATTAAAATGCTGCGCCACTGCCTTCGGCAGGTTATTCGTGGTGTCCGTGTGGTGCCTTTTAATCTAACATTAATTGGTAGACCAGTTTCGACCTCATCTCCAAAACTAGAAGCAGCAGGCAAAGACTACCCCTAAATTCTAGTCCCCGGAGGTCTGCTCGAAACAAACAGAGATGATAACAGAGGACTCAACTTAGATAATCATAAATCTCGTTCTTTCCTAGAATCACGTAAACTCGCCAGCAAATAACCAAGCTACAGATTACACTTAGCTAAATACACCAAAGAGAATAAAATTCCGAAAGGTTTAAGTATTAAGGTTAGATGTGCTCTTCGTGTACTTCCTCCTAACCAGCTGAAAAAATGGAATGGCATCCTAAAAATGCTTCAATTTTTCGAATAGATATCTTAAAAGAGCATTGCGGCGATTAGCTTATTGTAATAACTAACCAACTGAATGACACTAAACTAACTGGTAAAGAAATACAACAACTAGCCGAATTTGTCGAAAGGAAAGACGCCAAGATAATAGCCATACAAAAGCGCAAAAGCACTCACGCAACGAAGTGCGTGTAAAGCAATTCGATAAGCGCAACAGAAACAGTCTGTCCCTCGGTGCAGCACCGAGAATACACTAGCAACGCGGTAGATGTATCACAGAGCCTACGCAAAGTTGAAATAAGTCTTATTGACCGCACTCTAACATTCTGCCCGAGAAATAATTCGGTTACCGAGCTTGAGCTACACAAAGACATAACAGAGTTTTCAAGGCGTGTGCGGATCAGAGAGTTCTTTTTTGATAAAATAGAGGCAGGAGACACAAATACTGACGCGCTCCGACCGCCAAGCACGTGGACACCAGATTATGAGCAATGCTAATACATAAAACTAGTCACAAGACACATCCTCAATACAACTAGACAGACTCGCAAACCAAAGAACCTATCCCGCGAAGAACGCGATTCCCTGAAACAACTCGCGGACAGAAACGACATCACATTAATACCAGCAGGCAAGGGTGGTAGTATAGTAATATGGCCAATAGAAAAGTACAAGAACGAGGCAATGAAGCAGCTCCCTAGCAATGCACATTACCAAAAATTAGATTCCGACCCAACTATGGAACACAGCAACAGGATACAAAGTACGATAACAGATCTTTTAGCCAGCGAATTATTCACACAATCCGAGTAGTGCTTCTTAATGCCTGATAATAAAAAAGCAGGCCGTTTCTACCTCCTTCCTAAGATCCATAAGTTTATCATAGATGAATTACTTACTGCTGAAATACCGGGCAGACCCATAGTATCTAACAACAACTCCCCAACGGAGTCATTATCGAAGTTTCTTGATCATCATCTATCTGACATACCGCCCAACCTTCCGTCCTTTATTCAGGATACACCTCACTTTCTGCGGATTATAGAGTGTATTATCGAAATACAAACACTTTCGGATCAGGCAATTCTGGTAATGCTAGATGTCACCTCCCTATACACGAATATACCTACCACTCAAGGAATCGAAGCGCTCTCGAAGGCAATACAAAATAGCAAACGTGCACACGCCGCTGAAGTTTACATCATGCTACTAAAATTAGTACTTTCGCTTAATTACTTTGCATTTGACCTACAAATTTTTGGCCCCAGCATGGGAACTCGTTTTGCGCCGATGTACGCCAGTACCTTCATGGGGCAACTAACAGCACAGCTTTTGGAATCGTCGCCACTAAAACCTCGCAGCTACCTCCGTTGCATAGAGGACATCTTTGTTTCGGAACAATGTGTAAGTGCGCTAAGCACATTTTTTGAGCATTTTAACAACTTTAATCCCAGCATTAAGTTTTCCATGCACCACTCTGCTAGTAAAATTGATTTTCTCGACACTACACTATCCATCGAAAAAGGAAAATTAAACACGACACTTTACAGAAAGCCAATGGAGAGCCAGCAATATCTAGATTATAATAGTCGTCACCCGCAACCCTGCAAACAGGGGATATTTATAGGAGAGGCGAGGTGCATTAGAAGGATTTGTAGCAAGGATGCGGATCACGTACACCATTTAGGCAATTTAGAGGCAACCTTAGCTATCAACAAGGCATACAATGACGCGCGTAAACTAGATAGGACACCAACACTAGAAAAAAGAGCCCCTAAAGCGCAGGTCAATCAACCGCTATCATTCACAACGAAATACTGCGATGCGCTTCCAAACATAAATAATATTCTTCGCAAGTACTATCCAATACTAACAAGCAACGATTGCCTTTGAAAAGCGTTTCCGGAGATACCGAGAGTCACCTGCCGCTATAATAGAAACTTTAAGGACCTGTTAGTACATGCCAAAGTGAATACTCAGTGCAACGCCTGTGTAATAACTTGCTAACGTCCCACATGTAAGACTTGCAAGCATATTCAATATGATTCAATATGAGTACGGGAAGTGACTATATCCATCATGTAAAATCTAGTTTCAATTGCATTAGTTCAAACGTTATTTACACGTTCGGATGTTCACTCTGTCACAAGGAATACATCAGCGAAACCGGTCAACTAATTAATGTTATGTTAAACGGGCACCGGGCGGACACCGCGAATAACCTGGCGAAGCAGTGGCGCAGCATTTGAAGACGGCTGGTCATAATTTGGACGAACTGAAACTCTACATACTCCATGGAAACTTCCGCTCGCCCAGGGACAGAAAATACAGGGAATCGTATCTCATATACAGGTTCAGTAGTCTCCAGCCTACAGGCATAAACCTTTCAAAGGGAACCCTTGAGTCCATTAGATACGTGGGGGGGGGGGGGGGTAACAAAGTCGCCAAAAGGTTAAGGTATGCACAAGCTAACAGTGTTTCTCCCAGAAAGTCTACTTTCAGGTGTGGAGCCCCCGTCCAGTTAGACAAGAGCAACCCTGTTAAACAGTGTAGTCATATTTTTAGCCAAAAGCTTTCAGTGAAATGCACTGTTGGTGTGGCACAGGTGGTGTGGAATGGAGAGGGGGGCACATGCCATAGGAGTAACTTGTGTTCCCAGCCTGGGTTGCGTTTTGCATCCTGGTTTCTGGCACTGTGCACACAATGCATTTGCAAGATATGTACAAGGAGTCCACTCTTTGGAAGCCTTGGCTCTTGTCCCTTACATTATTCATGCTAGCACCTGTCACCCTGCACCCAACACCCCCCCACCCCCCGCCCCTTGTAGGTTATTGTTCGCAGGTGCTGCTGTTCTTCTCCTCTCTTTCTGAGGACGGGGGAGAGTGTGCAATGGCGTACATAAACGAAAGCTGGAGAAAAAAGTTGGCGCCCTGACGAAGGCAAGTCCGCTTGTCGAAACGTAGGCTGCTGCGACATTCGCTGTTCTAAATCGTATTTTGCGATTTGTTCATCAATTCAAGCATCCACCTTCCCCTGAGCTTCTCTTCTAGTTAATATTGCCTTATGTTATTTTACTTGAGGAAGTGTTGAATTTGTACAATTAAGCTGTTTCCTGCAATCGTTTAAAGAACCTTTCAAGCTTCAGCTGCTTCAGCATTTAATAAGCAAGTATACCATACACTGTAAGAAATTTTTATTGAAAAAAACAGAAATTTTCTGGCAGCTGGCCTGCCAGAAAATTTCAGTTATGGTCGGTGTTCTGTTTTTACTTCTTTTGTCAATTCACAGGTTTTTTCTGTTGGCAATTAAAAGAGAATTCTCTGAAATTGACAGAAAGTTTCTGTTACACCACATTTTCTATTTTCACTTTTTCTTGTTATTTGACAGGTTTTTGTGTTCGCAAGTTACAGAT